>JAQIFY010003201.1:0-12735 GCA_028533085.1 Varecia variegata | reverse complement strand
TCATTATACATTATTAACACTTCATTATAATTAGTAGAGTCATACAGCAATTTCTCCTTGAGGAAGGCTAGTCTGTATAGACAACTCTCTCTTGTGGACATTTGGTTAGACTACTGTCTTGGAATCCACCACTAAACCCTGTTTCTGCATGATTATTTTGTGTGATCATCTCTGCTGACCACTGTCTGGTTTATACTGGTATGGTTTTCTGGTCTAGCTTGGCACACTCATGACTCAGCTAATGATTTCAAAGGCAGTTGGACCCTTCTTTGTCAGTTTAATCAAGCTTATTGTTCTTTCTCTGTCTTCAGAGTTTGCCTTTATGTGAGCTACAAATATAGTTAACTCAACATGAGCTTTGCGGTTGAAAACGTGTGTTTTAAAAATTTCCCTTTTACTAGATAGACCTTTGTCTTACTACACCTTTCTTATTAGAAATTTTGATACATTATGGAATAAAGATACTTTTTGTCTCCATGGAACCCTCTTGACATTATGAAGTTGGCATATTTTCTGACACAGAGGGTGTTTTCCTGGGAGACAGCTCAGATTTCTCTAGTGAGCTAAGAGACAGGATTATTTCCTGTTACCTCAAATGACTGAGCTTTGTGGTTATAGAAGATTTTTAGTTAGGCTTCTGTGCTTCTTTACAACAATTAAACTTTATTTTTGTTTTTGAATATTATTAACCTCAAGAGACCATAAAAAAACAAAACAAAACAAAACAAAAACCCAACTATAATGAAGACTGGAGTTTTGGGATTTGATATATTTTGGGGGATGTTAGGAGAATTCTGAGAGGAAAAAGCAAATAAACAAAACGTTAGCCATCGAGAAGAACCTGTAATTACGAAAGACTGAAGGCGTGGAGTGTGGGACAGCCCACAGCAAATTCCGAACTAGACTTTTACCCATGACGGTGGTTGCCATCAGAAAAGTGTTCCGTCTTTACATTTTTCTATTACCTCACATTGCTATAAGGAGTGTTATTCCAGTTAATTTTGTAAAATTAAATTATATGAGAAGAGGCTCATTTAAAATAGAAATAAGCATCTCTGTATCTTTTGTGTAGGAAGGGAAATTTTTAGTAGATTCTTTGATTAATTGGCTTCCTTAATTATATTTTTAAAACAGTCTTATATTCTGCTGGAGATATTTGTGACCACTACCATGATTAATTATTTTGAGGAAAAATTTGGGGATTCACTGAAATCTTTTGTCATGTTATCTTGCTGATGGAGGTAATAAAATTCCTATTTCCTATGCAACTTCTCCATGTAATAACGGAATAGGGGTTAATATTTATTAGATTAAGTGCATTCAATATATGGGATAATTAATCAATTAGATTGGCAACAATAACATTTATGACAGTCTAGGTTTCTTTAAAAAATACTGTTACATCAAAGATATAAAGCCCATTCTGGTTAATTGCCTCATTAGTTGAACATTTGAAGAGTAGCAAGACAAGGATGAAGGATGGGGATTTCTTTAATGAAATATGAAAATTAATGAATATTGAGAAAAGCCATTTCTTCTGTATGAATTTCAGTGTGCATATGCGTATGATTTTTTTTTTTTTTATCTGTTGGGTTTATTTTCATTGAGGACCAAAGGAATTCCCAGGGAACCTGGGTCTTGAAGTAAAGACACAAATATGTAAAACAGAAAAGGTAGCCAGAGATGCTATCATTTCTTATTATGTTCTGGTCTTGTTGCCCGCTTTGACCTGTTCTCATCTTGGGCTCTGTCTATACCTGTTCTTTTTGCCTAAATCAAGTGTGTGTCTATATCCTGGCACACACCATTTTCATTGGGTGAGCTGAGGTATTGTGTTGAGGCACCATCAGTTTATCAACATTCCCTAGGTTATATTAGAAAAGTCATTTACTTCTAATGGTGATCAAAAATGGATCAGATCCATTTATGTGCTTGTGGCTGTTCTGAAGACTTGCAGAACCAGGATTAGCCACTAGCTTGCTTATGGTACCAGACCAATTATTTCACCACTGAGGCCGATAATTGCCTCAACTTCATAATGAAATGTTTGGACAAGTACTTTCTAAGGTCCTTTTCAGACAGAACATTCTCAGTTTCTACTGTAATTCTTTACTTTTTATCATCATGCCCATGAACACTGGAGTGAGTTTCCTTGAACTGAACTGAGAGTGCTAATTTGGTTCTAACCTTGAATCTTATCACTGAAAGTCTCTTTAATCTAAACATAGCCCCTTGTGTTTCATACGTGAGTAAACTGATATTTGGCAGAGTTAAAGGAGATACTGACCAGGGGGGAAAAAAAAAAAAGACATGTTATATGTTATCTACTACTGTTAACAGACTGTCTCCAAATGTAGTGCTTTTTGAAACATCACATATTTATTTCCTGCAATGCTGTTGGATAGATGGGTGGTTCCTGGCTTTGCCTGGGCCCCTTTATGGAGTTGCTGACTCCAGAGAGTCAGTTAGACCGAAAGGTTTGAGAGACCTCACTCACATGTCTGGTAGTTGGTGTTGGCTGCTCAGTTGGGTCTAGAACTGCCTCCTTACATGGAGTTTTAGCACAAAAGGTGAAGACATATTTGTAAGACTTCTGAAGCTTAAGTTGCAGAATTTGCATCATGTGGAACCTTTGTAGGAGATTCCAGAATCTCCTATTCTATTCTTTAGAGCAAGTCAAAGGACAGCCCAAATGCAAGGGTTGGGGAAATAGACTCTACCTCTTGATGGAAAGAGTAGAAAAGAATTTGTGGCCATACATAATGTACTACACACAGTCTATCATTTCTTCTTCCAAAATTCATACCACATGATCAGTGAAGATACTTTTCAGGCCAAATTGTTGTGCAGCCTTAGCATCTTGCTAACACAGTGCTCCAGGCAGCCACCACAAATCAGTCAGAAATGCTGCAAGAAATGAAATGTTTCTGCCATCTGGACTCCGCAGTGTGTTATTGGGAAAGCCTGGATAGAAAATTCAGGATTTCTGGCTCTTAGCCTAGGGTCTTTTCTGTCCCCATCATTCTTTCTCCTAACTTCTGGTCAGTTCATTAACACTTCCTAGGTTTAGTAGAAAAGTCAGTTACTTCTATAGGTAAAGTTTCTAAAAATTTACATCCTTTTAGGTTTTGAATAATAACATCATGTGTTTTCTGGTAGATTATGACATAAACCCTTGGTTTGAAAGATATCAATCTGGATATCATCTTATTCAATGATAAAACTTGGATCAAGCCAACTGATCACATTTGGAACAATAATGTGACAATGGGATACTATATATCTTTTGATGCAATTCAGTGGGAAGGATACAATATTTCCCATGTAGCATTCTTGCCAAAACTAATCATTAAGAAGTAATCAGAGACCATGAGATATTTCACAAAATAACTAGCTTGAAGTCTTAAAAAGGTGTCAGTTTCATGAAAGACATACTAAAGGACTGTTCTGGATTAAAGGAAACTAAAGAAACATGGCAACAAAATGCAATTTTGGATTTTGGATTTTAAAAAGTTTTAAAGGAGCTTATTGAGAAAATTGAAGACTATAAATTAGATAATATATCAATGCTATTTTTTTATGTGATTAATAATTTGGCAGTTAGGCAGGGCAGTGTCCTTATTCCTAGTGAAAAATCTTGGTATGTTTAGAGGAAGGAATCAGATTTTCAAATGGATCAGCAAAAAATGGGATGGTGTGTCTATACATGTACATATTTTTCATTTAAAGAGAGAAGGATAGAGAAAAAGTAAATATGGCAAAAATATTAATTGACAAATCTAGGCAGTAGGTCCACACATCTTCCTTGTACTTTTAACTTTTCTGAAGGTTAAAAATTTGTAAGTTACTAGTTGGGAAAAAAGGCACCAACTCACTGTATTTTATGGCTGAGACCATGCCTGACTTTGACTATTATGATAAAGTATCCAATGTCAACTATCTGATTAAATTCAAAGGAATTCAATTGCAAAGTGCTGCATTTCTAAAAAGGCACATTTTCTTTACTTACAGACTTACACAAGGAGAAAACTCTCAAGTACAGGCAGTTGTTTGAATATGGTAATTGATAGAAAAGTTGACCAAGTAGAAAACTGTAATGTGTCATAATAAAAGGTGTTGAGATATGCCTGTATGTTATGTGGCATTATGGTTCACAGAGTTATATATTATGCTAGAAACTTTGGATGACAAGGGTTCCATCTCATTCTGCTCGGATTCTGTGGATGACTTTGAGCAAGATTTTAATTTACGTGGAACTTGGTCCTTTTATAAAAGGGAGAAGCTAATTCTATTTACAGAACATAGCTGTGTAAGGCTTAATTACCTAACCACAAAGGTAGCAAACAGTTTTTACCATCCAAATGTTTAATCTTGGAAACACTTGGAGGATTGCCGTGTTCAGGAGTTAAGGTAATGTTTACTATTTCTGTGCCTGTTTAGAGATTATTCGTACAGGACCAAGGATCCATAAGTTCCAATACTAAGGGAAATCTACCTGTATTTTGACAAATCTGTTTTCCTGTAACAGTCTTAATTTCATTCTGAAAGTAAGATTGGGTTTGGGAGAGGAAGCTTAGGTAGAAATAAGTGCCCCTGACTATATCATTTATGAAAGAATTGTGCCAACTCTGTACTGTGGAATTTTAGGTGAGAGCATGGGAAATAATTAGGTAGTCATTCCAAACTCTGCTTCATAATTTATAAAATATACAGCTCTTTATAGAGAAGGCTGAGTCTTCTTTGAACTTGGAGTAGAAGAGGTGAGACATGATCTGGTGGTACAGGATTGATAAGGCATTGGGTAGATGGAGACCTGAGAAAAAGAAGTCACATGGGTGTTCTTTATGTGCACAGACTTATGCAGGCACAACTCTTGTGTGCTGACACTAGGGAGATATACTTGGAGTCCTGTCTGAGTATTGGAGGAAACTGAGCAATATTGTTGAATAGGTGCCGTGAAAGAATACAAGCTGATTTCAGTTAACGTGTGCTGGGCGACAGAGAGGAACCTGTGGTTGCTGAATGGGGAATTGGCAGTGACGTGATTATTGTAAACTAAGTAATGCATGCCAGAATTATGCAGGCAAAGACTAGCAAGGAACTTTCCCTTGGGAATCTTGGGTGGAGATGAGTGTTCAGGTCTGAAATACAGGCTCTAGCAAAGCACCATTAGAGGACTGTAAGAGAAGGAGTAAGTTACCATGGAGGTAGGAGGTAAGAAGGGCTGTGATTGATTAGTGATATGTATTGAGGGCAAAGGGGGGCCATAAAATCACATATGTCATATTCAGTATTTGCCATTCCTGAACTAGAGGAAAGAAGTAAACCAAAAATTGCAGCCTATGTGATGAAAAGAAATAATTAGAAAGTATTTTAGGAGAAAGTTGATAATTAAGTTTCAGTTATATATCAACTTGAGGACAGTACAGTAAACACATTTGGGGTCACTGTCACTAGTTACCGAGGTAAGCTTTGATGCACTTGCTAGAGAGATGGGTAGAGTAGAGGGAGGATAGGAGGTAGAACTCCCCTGTAGAGCAAATGAATGAACAAGTTTGCTTATTAAGCTGCTTATGTGTACATACATGTGTTTTCTTGTAATGATTACTCAATTCCATGCACCCTAGTTTAATTCAGGTGACAATTTGGAGTATATAGTCACCATGCATCACCCAACTACATTACTGGCATTACTCCACTCATTAGTGATTAAGATGGACAAAGAATACAATATTCTTATTTAATTTAAAGTAATTTTTAAGGAACTATAAGAAAGAGTCCTTGAAACTTGATAGTTATCATAGCAGGAGGAAAATAGTACTAAATTTTGAGATGTCATAATTGGAAGTTATCCCTGCGATTGAGTTCTGGTTCCATCTTTAGCTAACATGCTCTATGGCCTCTGGCCACATTCCCTCACTCCAGGCCTTGATTCCCATAGCTGAACAAGGGAAAGTGGTGTCTAGACCAGGGATGGTGAGTGTTTTCTGCCTCTACCTTGCAGTCATGACAAATGGGACTCTCTTCCTCTCTAATCTTGGATGACATCTCACATCATCTTAGCACTTGGAACCAATTGGCATGTAACCTGGAACATTTTGTTGCCTATGGGAAGCCAATCATAAAAGAAAAAAAAATATTAACAAGAATAGCTATGGCTAACATTTGTTGAACTTTTACTGTGTCAGGTCCTGTGCTAAGCACTTCCCAAGTGATATGTTAAGATTTATCTGATTATAAATGTTTTCGATTAAGATGCAACAATGGTTAAAGGGAGATGGAATTTCACATTCAAACTGTGGGATGGAGTATTGAAATTAGTTGAAATAAGGAAATGGCCAGAAGTGTTATAAAAACAAAACAAAATAAGACTCCCCTGTCCATTTCCAAGACCTCGCCTATGTCTGGTTTGGTAGAACATCACCAATTAGTGTTGGAGGAAATTAATCACTGGGTGAATGAACAAAATTGCTGTGGCAAGAATTACGCTCAGCTCATGGAGTCAGCCTCTTTCTGTATTATTGGATTTAACATCTGCTGACCTGTTAACCACTTTATTGTATAATTATTCACTTCGTTCTCTTGACTAGGAACTTTTAATTCCTAAAACAAGGCCCCAACCATGATTCATAGATTGTCTTTTTCCGACGCAAAACTTTCAACTACAGACTATACTTTCAACTGTTAAATAAAAAGATGTTTTGGAAAGCACTTCCCATCAGTACTCATTTATCATTACTTAACAGTAAAACTTAAATAGGCTTTGGGTGTACATCAAGTGAAAGAGCAGCTGGTAAAGCTATTATAACTTAATGGCATGATTATGAGTACTAATAGGGACATCGTGCCTGCATTAGGACTGTACCCTGCCTGAAAGAATATGGGACAATTATTTGAGTAATTTGTACATAGTTTCTCCTATTAATACCTTGAAAATAGGTGAAAACAATGTTAGTGAATTCTGGCAGTCGGGATACAAATTTATTATGACAAGTCAATTTTCCTGTTGGTTTCTAGGACTACTGTAAAATAAATGGACCTACACAGTATATTAAATTAATGGATTTTATTTTTCATCTGAAAGAAGAAAAAAAAAAAAACCTTATGAAGTGCTACCCTAGAATTCCAGGACATTCATTGAATTTCTGGCTCATAATGTAGCTTCTAAAAAGCAATTATAACTTTCATCTTAAACTTCTTTCAATGACAAATCTCTCTGGAGTGACTGTCACTGGATTCTTTCTTTAGAGAGCGTCTCAGGGGAAAATGAGACTCAGCAGCATCCAAAATAGTTCTAGGCAAAATTAAGCTATGGAAATTTTCTCCAGCCCAGACTTGCAATGATGGCATCCATATATGTCAATGACGTCCTTTGCCATTGAGACTTTCCCTGTTTCTAGCATCTCCCATATCATATAAACACCTACCTGCCACAAATACATTTTACCATCATCCACCCCATGGCTTTTGATACCAGATATAGACTGATTATATTTTTAGTTAGGGTTCTTTCCCAAAGGCTGGCCAAATCCAAATCTGGCTTCCATTTTTTGACATTTAAGCTGTAGCTAAGAGATTAATCCAACTGCTAATAGGGCCGTACCTTTGCTGGAATCTTCATCCACAGACACATTCCTGGTGGGGATAAGGAAGTGCTCTGTGTCTGTTCCTAACACACTTGCCTCATCATTGCCCACACTGTCAAGACAATGTCCCACACAGTATAGGCACGAGGATTGCTGTGACAGTGTCTGTCCACATCCATTTATCCCCAGCAACCAAGGCAGCCCCTTGGGCTGCACTGTGTGTCAGTCTGATTATCTTAGTGGCTGGAGACATGGAGTAGCGAGTGAAATCTTTCAAAGGCTGATTGGGAAAAACCACTCAGCACGGTCAGACATAAGTGCGTAGATAAGAAATTCCCAGACGGTGGAAGCACAGCACATTCTTTGGTTATTACTGTTATTATTGTTATTCTCTCATCAAGGTGATTCTTTAGGCACCCTCCTAGAAATTCATCCTTTTACAGAGCTCCAGAAGAGAAACATTAAAAGAAGAGGATAACTCTATCTTGCCTCTGTAAAGAAAATTTATTGGCAAAGCCTCTATACACCAGTGTTGCTGAAAAGTTGTTGCATTCTTCTCCGTTATTTAGGCATGACCCAATTGAAACAAACCTGCACCAACACCACTTTACTACTTGATGACGCTCCTTATATGAGAATGGAGATAGAAATAAGATGTGGAAGTTCTCCTTTTACAAGGGAAATGGGTGATTAGTGTCAGCTTTATTGTGCTTATAATGCTTGACTTACATCAATCAACTACATTTTTAGTGCCCAAATGAAAGTTGTACAGCTACCATCTTTTCAAAATAAGCATAATTTCCAATAGTGTTTATTAACTACCAAACGTACCATTCAAGAAATCTTTCATTAAAAAATGCCAGGTCATAAATTGTTGTATTTTTGGCTCATAAAATACAAACACATTTACCCCAGAAGAAGGAATTTTCAGACAAAATCATGCACTGTCTATAGAAGACCCAGCAGGAAGGTCTGGCTAGGAGAGCAACACCACCAGTCAGGTTCTCTGATTATTTACTTGTGTGTGAATTCTAGTGCCATTTTTTACCCCCACCCAGAGACCTACTATTATTAACCAATTGTAATGATTAGAAAATAAATGAAAGGTCCTCTTATAAATTAAATCTGGAAACCCGCCTAGATTCTTTGCATAATAAACACGAATTTAGTTGTGCCGTCCTTTCTGTCTTTATACAACTAAAGAATTTACTTGTATAAGCATTGGTGGTAGGTATTTATAAAGACAGAGAAAAGAAAATATGATTATCTCTGGTGAAATAAATTTATGTTCTGTTTGTCTGAGTTTATTTAGGAAAAACATTTACACAGAAGAATGTTATGTATTAGATTTGTTTAGAGATCATTATGAAAGAAAATACAAGTTTCTTTCTACCCTTAAGGTGACCCGAGCAGATATTAAGCTCCAAATACTTATTTTACATTCTGAAGAAATGTTTAATGAGTATCTCATAGCAGTGATTATTGCAGGGCTTAACTAATCAATATCTCTACAACTGAGCCTATTTTAATTCTATTTATGTGACTATGTATAACCATCTGAGTGAACCAATTACACTAACATTTATTGAGTACCTACTATATACTAAGCACTGTGTGTGAGATACAAAAATCAGCAGCAAAACCAGGTTAATGATCCTACTAATGCTGTTTCATTGCTGATCTACTAAATAAATATAGAAAGTTAGGCCTGTCATAGAAATTAGTGGACATTTACTTCACTTTCATTTCCCAGTTCTTTTGTGAAATACTGCCTTTTTTTTTTTTTACCAGAAGAGATGAGTGTAAAATTGAGAAATTGATGGATTTTATGCTGTAATTCAGAAATGCAATCATATGATGTATTTTGTGGAAATGCTATGAGTTTAGTAATATTATGAAGAATGTGGGATACTTTCACTTATTTTCAAGAATGTAATTTTTCCCTTTCAGTTCACTCCTTGTGTTTTTTCAGAATAAAAGTGGTTGAAAAATAATAAAGAATCCACACTTTTAAATAATCCTACACTTAAATGAAAGGGAAAATATATTCTTCAAATATCTTCTTCTAAAAACACATATAGTAAAAATTGAATTAGTTTGTGTTTCATTCTGTTGGAATTTGTTTCCTTTCATGTAACTTTATTGTGACACACAAAATTTGGTGAAAAAATACTGATGTCCGCAATTTTCCACCAAAAAGAATAAACCTCTCTTCTCCTACTTATCTGTAATAAAAAGATGTTCAGGGACCACGTTCCTCTGCCTATGCTAACTATAAGCCTTTCCTATCTGGATAGTGGGAAGGGGCTTGCCTGGTAACCTTAGGGGAGTTGCTTGGCGACTGTAACCACGTCAACCACGTGCTTCTGCTTTGTACACCTGCTTAGTGCTTTCCCTTTGCAATTTCCCAAACCCATCCCTCCTCCCCTACCAGCTAAGATGCTTCATTCTTGGTAAATTCTACCCAGTTGTTCCTCCTAAGGGAGAATTGTTTTTGCCCTTTTCTGTGCTCTCATAGTGCTTTTGTACCCTGCACTGATGTGATTGACCACTTTTCATTGCACATGTTTGTTGTGCTCTCCTTGTCTGGGGCTGCAAAATGGTACAAATTCAGCAGGACAACAGGTCTGTTTCTTGGAACTCTGAGGAGGATGAGTCATTCATCTTTAGACACTCAGGATTTAGGACAGTGCTGGACACACTGTGGGTGTTTAGGAAATGTTTCACAAATGAGTAAACAGTGAGTAGTCTGACATAGGCAGAAGTATTTTAGGAAGAGACTCCTGGTGGGAATGTGGGCAGTGCCTGGGCAGAGGAAGAGATTTCAGACAGCGGATCAGATAGGTGGTTACTGTAAGAGGTAATGAAGGGTTTGCCCCAGTGGTGATGATGGGAATAGAGAGGTGGAGACAGATGCAGGGAACACTTATTTCATGGATTTTTTCTTAAAGCTCTTTTTCCCTCCTCTTAATGCGATGATTTGTTTAGGTGCACTAAACTTAGTCCTCTCTTAGGCCCATTTTCATGTACCTGTATTGCATAACAAATGGTGACAAAGAACAAAGGAACACAAGTCTGAAGTAGAAAATTTAGATGTTATGCAAGAAGAAAATAAAAACCACCAATCATCGCATTTGTGAGAAGTAAACACAATTAACGTTGGGTCTGTAGTCTTTGACACGTTTCTGTGGAAGAGCTGGGAGATAGTCTAGCTGAACGGTGACCGTCACTGACTCAACTCTGCAATTCTGGCTCTGCTGTCTGCTGTGTGATTTTTGGCAAAATGTATCCCATCTTCTTCATGTGTACAGTGGCGGGCGGGGGTCATAATAATATTACTCATTTTATGGGGTTTTCCTGAGGATTATGGAAGCTAATACAATTAAAGCACTAAGCCCAGTGCCTGGGACGAAGGATGTAAATGTATATACTATTCAGATGTACAACAAATTTTTTCATCTTACAAACATGATTTATAATCTAAACTTTCTTCCTTCTTCATGGTATAAATAAGCACCTTCCCTTATTTATCTACAGCATCCATTTTAATGATTGCATAGTATCCATTTACATGAGAAATCCTCATTTAATATTTTTATCATCTTTTGTTTTTACAAATAAAGATATGGATTATCATTTCATAGTTAAATCTTTGTGCAAATCTAACACTTTCTTTGTAATTAACTTTTAGAGGTCCCTGGGTGAAATAGTAGGAATATTTTTAAGGCTTTTGATACAAATATCAGTTTGTATACTGAATACCACCCTGTCCAGTACTGAGTGTTACAGCATTTTTGTTTGTTTGTTTGTGTTAAGTCTGGGCCAATTTAATTGGTGAGAAAAAAGATTCTTATTTTAATTCACATTTACTTGAGGACTAAGGAAGATGAACATCTTTAATATTCTTTTAGGTCTTTACTATTTCTTTTTTTGTGAACTGCTTATCTGTATCTTTCTCCAACTTTTGTACTGGTGCATGCCTCTTTTTTGTATTGATAATGTAACCAGAATGTAATAGTGAGGGAGTTCAAAGAGTTTAAAATGATTGCATGAAGTATTTGACATATTCAGTTTATCAATATGAAATTAACAACATTACACAATTTTTTAACTTACAGAAAGGCAGCTTTATGAGGTTTAACCTAATAATTTAAGGTTTTGTGAAGCTGTCAAACAATGCCGACCTTGCCTCAGACTTAAAACTTAATTTTGTCATTGACTTATGTAACTCCATTAGACTATTTTCAATCATACCAGTTTTTGAAAAATTGGTGGTATTGAACACATATGTACTTCTAAATGACTGAGTGTTGTTTCCATTTATCTGTAGACAAAAGATTTTGGATACAGTAGCCAAAATATAATATATGACTAAATTTAATGTTCCAACAACTTGTGCTTGGCATGATCTTCTTATTGTACTGTTTACTACACACATTTAGTCAACAGGGGTGATGGAGCTTTACTTTATAAAACACTTGTATTGCCTAGTGTTTTAGAGTTTTGTGGGACTTTAATGCATCATCACCTTTGGTTCTGACAAGAAGCTGGTGAGGGACACAGGGCAGCTCTCCTTTTATTACAGAGGAGAGTACTAGGCTCTGAGAGGTTGAGTGACGCCCAGAGGCCAGCAGCTAATATCCAGCAGAAACTGGCCTAGAACCCAGTTCTTCCGACTCCCAATCTAGTGCTTCTTTTCTCCATTCCTTGATCATTGAATCACTTGACCTGGAAATACGCACCTTCACCTTTGTCGGAGAAAGAAAGCCAATGGGATTTGGATCCTGGGGAGAAGCAATAATGTGAAGCTCCCAATTCCATTGCTCTATTTTTGTTGTGTCTATCTTATTTTAGAAACATATGTTTTAGAATTTGCTGTGTAAATGCCAGTTTCAGTTTTACAATAGAAAGTGAAAAACAATGACATGAGAAAATGTTTATTTAATATGTATGGCTTTCACCAGGGCTTGTTTCTCTTTCAATTGATTTCACAGTTTGTTATTTTATTTTATTTTATTTTTTTAGCTCCATAGCCTTTGGGTAATGTCAAGTTACTCATAAAGAAGGGATTTTAATGAATACCCATGGAAGATACTCTCCTCCTTATTTATTTCTGGTGCCTTTCTTTCACTAACTGCATTCTATAGCC
>JAQIFY010003200.1:0-12736 GCA_028533085.1 Varecia variegata | reverse complement strand
GCCACCATGCCCGGCTAATTTTTTCTATATATATTTTTAGTTGGCCAGATAATTTCTTTGTATTTTTAGTAGAGACGGGGTCTCGCTCTTGCTCAGGCTGGTCTCGAACTCCTGAGCTCAAACAATCCACCCGCCTCGGCCTCCCAAGTGCTAGGATTACAGGCGTGAGCCACCGCGCCCGGCCTAGGGCACTTAGTTTATAATGAAGCTTCATAAAAACATGCTGACTACCTCATCCTAAGCTATTCTGTCAATTCAGAGTCAGTAATAAAGAATGGATCATTTGTGTTGAGGAAAAGCAAACAAAAGAATTGTATTTACTTCCAAAATGCTCTGGGGCAAAAAGAAGACTCATTCCTATTAGGTATTCACCCTCATTTTTAAAGGTGTACCTTCTTATCTTTCAGAATGTTGGCTACCAGGGTGTTTAGCCTAGTTGGCAAGCGAGCACTTTCCACCTCAGTGTGTGTACGAGCACATGCACACGGTAAGTGTGACTTTTCTTGCTTTTAAACAGGCTGAGTGTTATCAGTTTGTTCCTCTTGTGTGTAAGGCTGTGTACAGGAGTTTCAAACAAAGATGACTAAGATCTTGATCCTGTTGCTGAGGGACCTCAGGGAGATACAAATATTTTAACACTTCTTAGTTCTGTATTAAGGAGTGTTTATGAATCAAATTGAATACTAGTCTGGGTCTTTGCTTATACTGGTAGTATTTTCCCTTCTTTTCCTTCCCATTTTTTTCAGGCTCTAGTTCCAATTCCACCCCTTTCAAGAAATCATCTTCACCATACCTGATCTTAACAGTCTCCCCCCCACCCCCAAATTCCCCACCATTGAACTTCACTTGCGTATACTCAGATGTTATAGAGCCAATGGAAGTGAAAGAGCTTGGACTTTGTAGCCTTAGTTGGGTTTAAATCTCCTTTCTATCATGCACTGGCTTCCTAAGTTTAGGAGTCTGTTTTCTCACCTGGAATATATGCAAAGAGCTTAGATCTGTGCCTGGTACGTAGCATGTTTAGTTTTGCATTTATCTAACATCTTTGTACCAGACGCTGTTAGGCACTGAGGGTTCGAGGTGTACAGACATGTGCTCATTTGGGTTTCCAGACATACCACCTTGTTTGTGACTCTCAACCTGTGTGGATTTTCAAATATTTCCCCAACGTGTTTCCAGGAAGTGTTGTGAAGAGTGACGACTTTGCTCTCCCAAGTTACGTTGATCGCCGTGACTACCCGCTGCCTGATGTGGCCCATGTCAAGCACCTGTCTGCCAGCCAGAAGGCCTTGAAAGAGAAGGAGAAGCAACCCTGGAGCAACCTCTCCCTGGATGAGAAAGTCGAGTGTGGGTATTGAGGGGGCGCGCAGGCAAACCCAGCGTCTCTGGGAATTTTGTGTGTGTGCCCACGCAAGTGCGCCTCTGCTTGTCTCTGGGTGACTAGAGAGCAGCTGTGCACAGCAGGGTCGCTCTGCTGGGTTTCTGAGTGACTGCCCCAGGGCTCCAGGTTCTGTGCTCTGCCAGCTGGCTGGATGCTCTGCCCAGGCCCCTTCTGTGCTGTGGGGCCCCAGCCACCCCGGGGGGGGGGGGGAGGGAGTGGAGCGTGTGCATGGAGCCTCTCAGCACATCTGCTGGGTCGGATGTCGGTTACTTATTGAGAAAGATCAGCGAAATACCTACCATTTGGTATGAAAGGGGCATGAAAATAACGTGATTAAACATTATTACACTGTAATTCAAATAAATAATTTCAGGCTTTTTTTTACCCAAGCAAACTCCATGTGTTTTTTTTTCCTCCTTTCCCCCATCACGCGCCTGTGCGTGAGGACCTGTGCATGCATGCCGTGTGAGGCACACACGGTGCAGGCTGATGTCATGTCCCTCAGCTCCCTGTTTTCTCGCTCCCTGTGTTTTGGGGGGAAGTGGTTGAACGCTGGGGAAGAGGGAGCTGTCGGGCTGCTTTGCTGGCCGTGCCTGCTGATGGCGGTTCTTTGTGTCCCCAGTGTATCGCATTAAGTTCAATGAGAGCTTCGCTGAGATGAACAGGGGCACAAACGAGTGGAAGACGGTTGTGGGCACTGCCATGTTCTTCATCGGCCTCACGGCGCTCATTGTCATCTGGGAGAAGCGCTACGGTGAGCGGGCAGGGAGGAGGGGCTCGGGGGCAGTGGGTGTGGCCAGCACGGCTCCAGCGGTCAGTGCCCGGTGGTGTGGACTTCACACGGCCTTGGAGCCCTGAGACGGGCCCGGCTCAGGGTCGTTTTCCAGGTCTTGGGGAACTGGCTTGTGTTAACCGAAGTCGTGGGAGATTAACTTATAAGCCAGAATCTGATTTATTCATAGTTCGCCATACTTGTTTGGTAGTGAAATACTTGCCTGCTTCGTACAGCACCCCACGCTTTCAGTCGCAGTGTGTGCGCTCCCCAGTCACAAGACGACTCAGAGAGGGTCTGAGCAGGAGAAGGGAACCGGTTGAACAACTGTCTGGGGTGTTGTGGGATTTCGGCCTAGCCAGAATGCGGAGGCTTCAGACCTCACAGTTTCTGTTCAGACACTTCTGGGGTTGCCCGCTCATTCTGAGGTGCTTCTGGGTTCTTTCTGTCCAGGCAGAACAGGTATTTTTGCATTCTGAGTAGGTATATTCCATACTCTTGGTTTGAACGTGGACGTGGGTTAAGAACAGACCCGACTTTTCTATTTGGTCTCACAAGCCACCATGGCTCTGTGCCGTGACCTGTAGACTCTTATCTATAGTCTGTAGAGAAGACATTCAGCTTTTACCTTAATTATTTCATTGCTAACTTTTTACAAGCAGAGGAATAATTTAAAAGCATCGGGAGTTGTCAGTGCTCAGAGATGAAAGCCCGTGTGTTGGAGCAGGTGTGGGGCGGCAGGTGGCTTTGCTGAGTGAGTGGCCAGTGTACTGGGGAGGACCTGACCCATGGAAGGTGTTGGCGTAGAAACAACCCGTAGCGACAGCCTTGCCTCATGAGCTTGTCTTAACTGTAGTGTATGGGCCCATCCCGCACACCTTCGATGAAGACTGGGTGGCCAAGCAGACCAAGAGGATGCTGGACATGAAGGTCAACCCCATCCAGGGCTTCTCTGCCAAGTGGGACTACGACAAGAACGAGTGGAAGAAGTGAGACCCTGCTGTCCATGCGTCTGGACCTCACCTTGTTCCGTCACCTCCGTGCAACTCGGCATATTACTGGAAACCCGTTATGTCAAACTAGCAATGCTAATAAATAACGAATTTACGTGAAAGCCTTTGTGATCAGTTCTTTGCTAGCTAAGTCAAAGTAAAGTGTCTGTCAATTAAAACAACAAGTTTCTCCCGAGTGTCTGAAGTAAATATATTTGGGCATAAATGAAATGGCAAAAATCATGTATCTTAAATAGTTTTGTGGGTTTTTAAAAAAATTTCTTGTAGAGACGAGCTCCTATGTTGCTCAGGCTGGTCTCTAACTCCTGGCCTCAAGTGAAGCGATCCTCCCACCGCAGCCTCCCAATGTGCTGGGATTGCAGGCGTGAGCCCCTGTACCTGGCCCTTGTATCTTAAATTGTGTAAGGAGACGTTATATGAAACTAAAAAGACAGACTCTTAGTATGTGGACATTTTGGGTTTTTGATGAGAGTTTTACATGAGAGTAAGATCTGGTTAGAGTAGCCAGACTGACAAGTTAGGAGCTGCTTTTCTGCTGGGTCTGTCCCTCCCTCCTTGTGGTTGTTGATGTACCCCGGGGCAGCCTCCCTCCAGGACTGTGCTGTCAGTCCCCCTGGAGCTCAGCTCCCCTCAGTCCCCTTGCTGGGACCCGGACCCCCTGCCCAGAGAAGCAGAACAAGCCTCACAGCCTGGGTGTAGCCGAGCTGGCTGGTGTGAAGGGGTCTCCCACCATCGCTGGGTAGGAATGAGGCAAAGGAGAGGGTGATGGGGGGATGCCCTGGGGAGGCCTGTCTGTGACGGGCCAGGGGAATGGGACCCGCAGAGCTTGACCAGAGGGAGTGCACAGGAAAGGGGCCTCAGTGGTTTGGAAGGTTTGAACTCACCGTTTATAAATCCAGAGCAGGCTAAGTACGCCCCGCACTGTAGGGTCTTCCTAGTACTGCAGAAGCACCCTTGATCCTGGGTCCTCAAAGGGCCAGCTGACCGCCCTGGGAGAGAGGAAATGCCAGGAGCTGCAGGGCCGTGTGGGGTCTTGCTGTGGGGACCAGGGTGGGCCCCTTAATGGCTTAACTACAAAGCCCACACCTCCTTCTGGGTGATGCCATTTCCAGCTCCTTCCCCCAGGGTGGGCCCCCGCGGTGGGGCTGCAGCACTGGCTCCTCTGACCCTTTCATGACCACGGTGGGGCACCTGCCCTGGGCGGGCATCAGACCAGGCACAGCAGCACCAACACCCCACTCGGGACAGAGCGGGGGTCTGTTCCCCTGAGTTGAAGATGGGGGGTCTGCCAGAGTGGATTTGAATGCTGCTACACAGGACCTCTGACCCCCAAACGGCTTTCAACCTGGGATAGCTCTGGATGGAGTCTCCCCGAGCCCCGGGCGGTCCGAGGAGTGGTCAGGCTTTTCCTGGCCTTTCCCTCTAACCACCTAGGAACCTGACCTCTTACACCTGCTACCAGAATTGCCATTTGTACATCGGATTCACATTCTAGAATCTGCTGGAGACTCCAGTTCTTGTCCATGTGCCCTTAAAGAAAGATCTCTTTTTTTTTTCTTTTCCTTTGAGACAGGGTCTCACTTTTCACTTTGTTGCCCAGGCATGAGGGCAGTGGCGTGATTATAGCTCACTGCAACCTCAAACTCCTGTGCTCAAGAGATCCTCCTGCCTCAGCCTCCCCCATAGCTGGAGCTACAGGTGTGCACCACCACACCCGGCTAATTGTTTTTTTATATGTTGCTCAGGCTGGTCTTGAACTCCTGATCTCAAGCAATCCTCCAGCATCAGCCTCCCAAAGTGCTAGGATTACAGGTGTGAGCCACCATGCCCAGCCAAGAAAGATCTCTTTACTGCCATTTTAGAGGGAACTCGGGGCCTTGCTGCAGGACACCTTGGTACGTAAGAGTCAAACAGTCACCGTGGTAGTTTTGCTTGGAGATGGCGTCACTCTTAACCATGCAATAGGCTGTTTTCCTGCAACTTCCTTTCAACGAGGCTGCCCTGGAGAGCACTGCTTGCTGTTCGGTGCCTAATCTGCCAACAGCAGAGATGAACACCCAGTCCCGACGAGGTCCCTTAATGTGGGGGCACCAGGCAGCCGCTGGTGGCAGGTGGGTTACATTAGACCCCTTCCTTCATGGCGGGGGGAGAGATTTGTCCAAGAATAGACCCATATCCTGGCAGTGGATCTGCCTTCCCTGTCGGTGGTGTTCCTGCCAACAGCACAATCCGTGGTCTTACTCACTGCCACGCTTCCCACACGTCTCCTCTGATCGAGAAGCTAATTTCGCAGCCAGAGAATTAAGGCAGGTGCTTGTGCCTGTGCGGGCCACTGGCCCTACCACTGGCCTGCCGGCCACGTTGACATGGCCATCTGAATGCCTGGCGGTGGGCCAGCCGGGGAGGCGATGATTCTGAAGAGATGGGGTTCCGTCTCACAGGACGCAGTATATTGTTATTTTAGTATCAATTTTTTATTGTGGAAGAATAGACATAACATAGAATTTACTATTTTAACCATTTGTAAGGGTACGGTTCTATGGCATTAAGTACAATCACATTGTTTTGCAGCCATGCCCACCATCCATCTCCAGAACTTTCTCATCTTCCCAAACTGAAGCTCTGTCCCCGTTAAACACTGACTCCCCATTTGCCCTCCGCCAGCCCCTGGCGAGCACTGTTCCACTTTCTATGAATTTGACTACTCTGGGGACTTCATATGTGTGGCATCATACAATATGTGACCTTTTGTGGCTGACTTGTTTCACTTAGCATAATGTCTTCAAGGTTCATGTAGCATGTGTCAGAATTTCATTCCTTTTTCAGGCTGAAGAATATTCCCCTGGATGGAATAGCGGATTTTTATACCACAAAATATACCACATTTTGTGTACCCATTCATCCAGCCGTGGACACTGGGTCGTTTCCATCTTTAGGCTATTGTGAAAAGCGTTGCTACGCACGTGGGTGTACAAATGCCTGTTTGAGACCCTGCTTTCAATTCTTTCGGGCATATACCTAGACGCAGAAAAAGCCAGGAAGCAGGCGGCAATGCCTTAACTGCAGGTATACTGTCCAGGCTTGAGGCCTCTTCTACCCTGTCGAGGGGAGGGCTAATCTCTTCTTTCCTGCAGCACTGTGCTCTTAAGAAGAGACCAATGGAGCCTGAATACTACGTCAGGGATTCAGGGGTAGAAGTGGGTGGGAACAGCTCCTTTCACTGTCACATAAAATCACCACTTGTGGGATTTTTTCCCCCCTTTTTTTTCTTTTTTTTTGAGACAGGGTCTGGCTCTAGCTCCCTGCAGCCTCAAACTCCTGGGCTCAAGTGATCCTCCTGCCTCAGCCTCCCAAGTAGCTGGGACTACAGGCATGCGCCACCAAGCTTGGCTAATTTTAAAATATATTTTTTTGGAGAGACAGGGTCTCACTATGTTGCCCAGGCTGGTCTCAAACTCCTGGGCTAAAGTGATCCTCCCATCTTGGCCTCCTAAAATGCCGGGATTACAGGCCTGAGCCACCATGCCTGGCCCACTTGCAGGATTTTTGTTTCCCATTTCTGAACATTCTCTCTGCAGGTTTGGAGGTCTTGATTCCCAAGGGAATTAATGATTCTACCAGGAGACACAGCAATGGCTCTAGTGAACTGGAAATTGTGATGACCATGACTGTCTAGGGCTCCTCACGCCACTGAACCAACAGGAAAAGAAGGGGCTTACTCTACTGTTTGGGGCGAGTGATCCCAACTGTCAAGGGGAAATTGGGCATGTGCTACACAAATGAGGTCAGGGAGGACTACACCTAGAATCCACGACTCTTAGAACTTCCTGGTGCTATAATAAAAGCTAGCGTAAAACTACATCAACAGTAGTTTTATGAAAACAACTGAAAAGTAAGACCACCAATGATTCAGACCCTACATGAGTGAAGATTTGGATTAACCCATGGGGTGAAGAACCCAAACCAGGTGAGGCCTGGATAAGGGCAAAGGAAACACGGAATGAATAGTGGAAGAAGGAAGTTGTGAATACTGACTATGGCTTCATGACCAGTTTCAGAAATAAGGACTATAGCAGTGCCCTGCTTTTGTGTGTGCATGTGTGCGCATGTGTGTATTAACTGGTTTTTGTTCTCTTCTTTCCCTTATTATTTTATATGAGTTTGTTGGAGGTTAATTTTGCAATTTAGCTTTTAAGGAACAGAATATACAGACAGGACTATGACTGATTTTGAGGAGTAATTCACATAGCTCAGAGATATACAGTGGCTGTTGGGACTTTGCAAATCTTCATTTTGGGGTGAGAGTGAGAACATCTTCCTTCGTATGAAGAATATTTGCATTTTGCTTGGTGGGGACATAGAGTTGTTTTGATATCGTGTAGAAGGTCTTAAACACGCACAGGAATGTGCATGGTAGGCAAGGAGATGTCCATGCCACGTGAGTTATTGTCTCCAAGCTCCAAACCCACTCCTCCCTACTTGGCCGATGGATGCTGGGGCTGGGATGCTGCACACTGCATTGTGGCTTGGCCAGGTGGCTTGGCCTCTGCCAGCAGGGGCACTCGGGAGCCCAGAAGGCTGGAGCAGAAGAAAGGGACTTGCTCTTCCTGTGTGCTTCCTGTCTGCATCCGGTCTGTTTCCTGTTTGCTTCCTGTTACCTGTTTGCTTCCTGTGTGCTTCCTCTCTGCGTCTTTTCACTTCCTGTGTCGCCCAGCATGCTGCTTCCCTGCAGCAGCAGTAGTTCCTGTCGTGGCAGCTGAGTCCATTTTCAGTCTTTCCCACACCTGCAGGATCAGCCGTCATACTTCAGGAAGACACCAGCACCAACCCAGCGCCCCCGACCCACCCGGGGTCTGAGCTTCATCCCTGCACAGTCCCTCCCTGAAGTTTCCAGGATTTAATAATGTCATTTCAACCTCTTCTTTTTGTTCTTTATCCCTAGTGGCGGTGGTCACTTCTTGAGCTGCTGCCTCCGTGATACTATAGAAATCTCTTTTTACCTTTTAATAACCTAGTTAAGAGCAACCTGCTGGAGCATTCTGCATATGAAATTCTTTCTGTTCAAACAGTTGGTGTGGTTTCTGTCTCCTGACTATATATACCCTGACTGATATAGCATCCGAAAGGTTTACCTATTCTGGACATTTCATATAAATGGAATCATTTAGCGTGTGGTCCTTTGTGACTGGCTTCTTTCACTTAACACAATGTTTTCAAGGTTCATCCATGTTGTAGCGTGTATCAGTACTTAATTCATTTTCATTGCTGAATAATATTCCATTGTATTAATATGCCACATTTTATTTATCCATTCGCCCGTTGATGGACATTTGGGTTGTTTCATTTTTGTCTGTTGTGAATAAAGCTGTTATGAACATTCGTGTACCCATCTTTGTGTAACACGTGTTTTCATTTCTCTTGCATAGATACCTAGGAGAATTGCTGGACCATATGGTAGTTTTATATTTAATATTTTGAGAAACCACCAAGCTGTTTTCCAAAGTGTCTATACCGTTTTACATTCTCAACAGCAGCTAACGTGGTTCCTACTTCTTGGAGAAGCGCCGGCACAGGCAGAGAGCAGCGCGTGGCAAGGCCCGGGGTGCTGAGGAGCTTCCTCCGGCCTCTCGTGCAGCTCAGTGGCCGTCGGGTGTCAGGTGGGGCTTTGAGAAGCCCAAGGGATCCCTGTACCCACGAAGCATCCCAAGGTGCTTTCTGAAAGGGAGTGTCACCATAGGAGGTTGATTTGTGTTTGTGTCCTTTACCACCCATGAGGCTCAGTTCCAGTCCCAGATGCCTTTTTAGGGTGTCTTCAGCTTGTCCGCATCTCAAGCGGCAGCGATGGGAGGCATTGAGATCTGCGTCTTGAAGTTAAGAGTTGGTATTTCCCGCCTGTCATCCTAGCACTCTGGGAGGCTGAGGCAGGAGGATCGCTCGAGCTCAGGAGTTCGAGACCAGCCTGAGCAAGAGTGAGACCCCTGTCTCTACTAAAAATGGAAAGAAATTAGCTGGACAATGAAAAATATATAGAAAAAATTAGCCGGGCATGGTGGCGCATGCCTGTAGTCTCAGCTACTCGGGAGGCTGAGGCAGGAGGATCGCTTGAGCCCAGGAGTTTGAGGTTGCTGTGAGCTAGGCTGACACCACAGCACTCTAGCCTAGGCAACAGTGAGACTCTGTCTCAAAAAAAAAAAAAAAAAAAAAAAAAAGTTGGTATTTCTGTGGGCTGCATTATCAGCCTTGGACAGCAGAGGGTGCTCTGAGACCTAACCTGTCCCGTCTGTAGCGTGGGGACACGGGAAACCGGCACCAAGCCTGAGCGAGCTGGCTGCTTCTCCTTGGAACCTCTCCAGCCCAGAGGGCGAGGCATGGACACACCCTCCCCTTCACACATCTCCTCTTGCAGTTGCACTCCGCCCACAGGCAGGGGACTTGCAGGGAGGCTGTGGCCAAACCCAACTTACCAGGCAGTCCCTGCGATTTCCTCTCCTACAGCTGCCCAGCTCTGTCCTCCTGCAGGGTCCTCTTGCCCACAGGGACATCTCACTGCACGGCCAGCTCTGCAGGTTGGAAACGTAATGTCACCACCAAGCATTCTTTGCACGGACTCTAACTTGGCACAGACCCTGAAACAGTGTAAACACGCTCTTCACGAGGGTGTGACGCAGGCTTCTTGCGATGCTGGGAACAGGTGCTTTTAGGAGCCAGTTGCACGTGGCTTCTGGCATTGCTACCCCCTAACTCAAACAGCACGAGGACTTTATTTCTGGAGTAGCCTGTCATAGGGGTGAAGTCTGATCCGGACAGACCTGGGTCAGAAACATGGCTCACTGCCTTGCATTATTTTGTCACTATAGCCCATGAGGTTATTATTCCCATTTTACAGATTACGAGGTGGAGGCACAGAGAGGTTAAGTGATTTATACAAAGTCATACAGCCAATAAAGGTAGAGCTCAGGTTCGAATTTAGGTCAGCTTGCACCAGAATCTAATCAGTGCAATCCAATGAGTACCCTGTACAGTGCCTGGCACATAGTAGGTGCTCAGTAAGTGCTTACTGAATACATGGACACATCCAAACTGTAGGAATGGTTCAACCTCTAAGAGTCTTTTAAAATTACATCCTCAACTTTTTTCCTTTTGTCCCCACCTGCAAACCAAATCAAAAGTCAACAACAAACCCAGCTAAAAGCAGATGCCCATGGATCTCCAACGAACCAGTTACCTCCTGAGCCATCCTAGATCTGCGCTGTGGGTAGCACCTCGTTGTGGGATGGATGTTAGGAATCCCATTCCCTCCATAAAATGCAGTTGTGTGGTGCAATGGCCAGATAAGCTCCAGCGTACCGCCAGGGCATGGATTGTGGGTGAGTGTGTAGAGCAGAAGTTCTCAATCTTGGGGGGTTACAGACCCCTTGAAGAATGTGATGGACACTTTGGCTGCTACTGTCAAAAAATGGACGCATTTGCACCCCAAATCATGCAAGTCTGAGGCTGGTCTGAGCATGCGAGTGGCCCACTCATCTTGGTTCTCCTGGAACCTCCCCAGTTCTTAGCACTCAAGTCGCACAGCCCTAGTGTTGTCGTTTAATGTTGCCAGTTACTGTGCAGAAAATAGCTCTAACTGCCAAATTTTCCTTGCTTATTGACAGGTAGGGCATCCCGACAAAGTCCATACAGGAGCAGGACAAAACCATTAAACACAGGACATGTCCATACAGGACAGCTGGCAACCCACACGTCCCTGTGGTCCCAGGCCGACCAGAAGGGTCCGTCACCTGATGAAGGAGCCTCGTGAAGACCTGGGCGTCCCCCCTAAGGACAGTGACATTGTATTAGGGAATTCACGATGACGCGAGGCCCTCACTGCAGTGTTTCTCAGTGCAGGCCGCACAGGAGAAGACCCTGGGCAACTAGTTACAGACAGTTAGCCCAGACGCATCTGTAGGGTCTCAAACGCCTCCCACGTGATTCTAACGCAGGTTCATCCCCAAGTTGCCGGATCATGAAAGTCACCTGGGAAACTGGCTGAAAACAAACCCCTTGGCCCCGACCCAGGGCTAATGAATCAGCGTCTCCAGGGGAGCGGAGCTGCCCTTAACAAGCCCGTAGGTGCTCCCTGAGGCCAAGCAGGGTGAGGTGGCACCGCCCTAGTGGAAGGAGCGTGTTCGTAAAGGCGTGGGGGCCCCGCTTCTGAAACAGGCTGGCGGGGGAGGGCTGGATCGCTATGGCAACCCCTCCCCCAGGACTGCACCCACCTGCTGGCATTTGAATCTGGGTCACCTCCGCGCTGGTGGCGTGGAGCTGGCTGTCATATCCCATGTGAACGCTAGGTGACGCCAGGGCCCCTCTGTTGTTTTTTCCCTCCATAATTCGCTCGTCTCAAACTTGCCTATTGAGAAGTCAGAAGGAGAGCTCACGCTCTCTGGATCACGGGGCAGTGGCTGGAATTGTCCTGCCGTGCAAGTAAAGTTCCTTCAAAAGTCTTGTGTTTGATCTTGAAAAGTCCATGCGAATTTCCCATTTTGCTCCATGACGCCGCTATATTTATTTTCATGTAGAAATAATTATTTCCCACAAATTACAAGCAACAGGGACCTCCCAGGAAGGTGCACCGGCATCTGCAGGCGTCTGGGCCCCGCACAGCTGCAGGGGTGAGCAGACCCTCCCTGCTCTGAGAAGCTGGTTTTTTTCGTTTTTAGTAGAGAGGGGGTCTCGGGCTGTCGCTCTCCTGACCCAGCCGTGCAGGAAAGCGCTGCCTGGTCCCCCTGGCTCACTTCCTCGTGGATGCTAAACTCAGCCCGGGAGGCTGGGCATCCGTCCTCGGGCTGCAGCCGGAGCATTTCCACCTGCTCGATACTGTTCAACTTGCCTCTGAACACGGGCTGTTGTCTAATTGTCCGCGGAGTGCTTTCCCCAGCTCTGCTCCCCAGGTGAATGTCGGGCGAGAGCTGACAGCCTGATAGCATGGTGGGAGATTTGCTCTGGGAGCGGGAAATGGAAACTCAGGGAGGTCGGTGCTGGTGGGGAGTGAGGGACCCTGGGCGAGTGCCCCGCCCTCTTCCTGCTGCCTCTCTCCGTCTGGAAGGCGGATAACAATAGAACTTCTGATACTGGGAAGTTGTGAGGATTCCTGGGCACATCCTCACACCCTGGCTGCGCGGAGCACTGGCTCGCCGAGCGCCGGCTGTTGGCCGGGCGAGGCCAGACCCCATGCTGCGGCCTTGGCATCCGGGGTCCATCCAGCCTCATGCCACGGCCCCACCTTGGAAACACCAGGTTTTAAAGGGCAAAGTTTCCAGAGAACTTTTCAGGGCCTTTTTTTTTTTTTTTTTTTTTAAAAACAGAGTCTCACTCTGTCGCCCTGGCTGGAGTGCAGTGGTGTCATCAGAGCTCACTGCAACCTCCAACTCCTAGGCTCGAGCGATCCTCCTGCCTCAGCCTCCACAGTAGCAGGGACTACAGGTGTGAGCCACCACACCTGGCTAATTTTTCTATTTTTAGTAGAGACAGGTGTGACTCTTGCTCAGGCTGGTCTCGAACTCCTGAGCTCAAGCGATCCTCCTGCCT
>JAQIFY010000032.1:10270-22654 GCA_028533085.1 Varecia variegata | reverse complement strand
AGGAAGAACTTCAGCTCCCCTCTGGATCCCACTGACACATTCCGTGAAAACAGAGCACCAACTTGAATTGCTTCACTGTGGCTGGTTTGGGGCTTAAGCTGAGCTCCCCACCGGGCCTCACTGACCCCAGAGAGGGGAGCAGTAGAGCAGACCTGCACCGCCATCCCGAGCTGCACCGCCATCCCGAGCTGCACCGCCACCCCCTGCTGCACCGCCACCCCCTGCTGCACCGCCACCCCCTGCTGCACCGCGGAGGGGCTGGGCTGAGAGGCTCAGCTTCCCTCTGGGCTTTGCTGGCCTCAGGGGCTGGGAGGGCAGATGGCCTACCAGACCTGCCCTGCAGCTGTCTTGTTCTGCCTCATTGACAGTGGCGGGGAAGCAGAGTTGCCCGCAGCTCCTCTTCGGACCTCGTCGTTCACTCCCGTTACTCCCAGCTGTATGTGGAGGTTGAGTTCCCTGCTCGGCCCCACTGAGGCCTGTGGCCCCCTGACACCAGCCCTTCATCATGGATGTTTTGCATTAATTTTTACTTTTGAACATGTTGCTTTAAAATGTTATTGATCTTGATTACTGAGTTTTTTAGTGCCCCCTTAAATTTTGTACTTGCGGTGAATGCCTCACTTACTTCACCCTGGTCCTAGCCCTGCTGAGAAACCTTGTTCTCTGAAATCATAGACTATCTGAATCCTGTTTGAAATGATATCCGTAAAAATAAGACATCTCACTCTTGCCTGGAGGATCTAAGTCATTTTGACACAGAGAAAAGGCCTTGATTTCCAAACAAGATACAGAACTTCAGACAAAAGGTGTCTGGAGCCAACACTTCACATCTATCTTCACTTTCGTGTTTCTAAAGAAAAAGGACCCTGGGTCCACTGCACAATCTGGACCTGATGTTGATCCTTTCACATACCAACCTGCTTTGTTTGGGGCTTATCAAAACACTACTTCAGGCTGGGCCTGGTGGTCACACCTGTAATCCCAGCTATTTGGAAGGCTGGAGTGGGAGGATTGCTTGAGCCCAGGAGTTCAAGACCAGCCTGGGCAACATAGTCAGACCCTGCCTCTACAAAAACTAGCTGGGCATGGTGGTACACGCCTGTAGTCCTAGCTACTCCAGAGGCTGAGCCAGGAGGATCGCCTGAGCCCAGGAGTTTGAGGCTGCACTGAGCTATTACAGCACTGCACTCCAGCCTGGGCAACAGAGAGAGACCCTGTCTCTAAAAAAAATAAATAAAAATAAAATCAAAAAAGCCCACTGCTTCATTTAAACTTTACCTAAACTCCAGTCCTGTATCCTATAGTAATCCATACCTAAATCCTACAGTAATCCCAGTTTTTCCTTTTTTTGGTGACACTACAATCATCAACGATCCAGAGGGGTTGACTGGGACAAGGGGCATTCAGTGCAAAAACCAGGAAAGTCCCAGGCAGACTGGAACAAGTTGATCACCCTAGGTGACACCACTACAGTTCGTATGAGGTGTGGTCTCCCTTGCTGCAGCAGGTTAATAAACTCATTTCTGTAGGACTATGGGTGTGAACCTGGTGGTCTTTATCAAGGTCATTAATGTTGCAAGAGTTCACAGAGGTCGAGTTTGGGATCAGTCCTAGTATGCATTGATGGCAGAAAAATGAAAAGGCCTGGTTCAGGTTCCACATCAGAGGGACATTGCTGGGGGATTAGTTAATCGAAGGCTGAATGCTGAATGATAAGCTATACCAGATAGCCATTGATGGTGGAAGAGTTATCAGAGTGCTAGATTTGAAGTCAGACTACAATAATACCGATGGGGTTGGAAGTTGGTCCAGAGATGGTGAAAATGTTAACAGGGCCCACATTTTAGATTTTTACAAGGGAGTTATTGATGGTGGATTAGGTAACAGATAACCAAATTCAAGGACCAACCAGATGAGCAGTGGTGGAGTCAGAGTTAATAGAAAACAGCAATTTGAGATCTCTTGTCTAGACCAAGGTTGAGGCGTTGTAGATAGATGGTACAGTTGGCCAATGACTGTGTATGGGAGGTGGGATCTGGTTTCTGGTGGCCAATGAGATGAAGCGGCAGCCTGTGACTAGGGTGAAACCCCTGTTGCTATGTGCTGGGTGAAAGGGACCTGAAATGGTTAACCAATGACTGCACAAGAAGTTGAGCTTTAGCCTGTTCAGCCTATGGTAGGTAAAGGTAAGCTGTCACTAGGTAGCAACTGACCCCCGTTGCTATGTTAAGTAAGGCAGTCCAAGTGTAGCCTAAAAGGCTGTCGACAGGAGGCGCAGTTAGCCAATGGCTGAGTGTAAGAATCAGGCTCTGGTCTTCCCAGTCAATAAGAGGCTGCCTGGTCTGTAAATCAGCAGAAGTCCCCATTGTCCAATTCAGGGAAAGGGCAGGGCATAGCCTGAGGGGGGCGCAGATAGGTGGCACAGCTGGCGAAGCCGGGAGAGAGGGAAATGAAGGTGGGTGGGGACAAGGCCTGAGGTTGCTTTGGACAGATTGATAGCTCAGTTGGCCAATGGCCCTGTGTGGTAGGCAGGCTTTAGTCTCCATAGCCAATGAAATGAGAACATCTCTGTCACTAGGCAGAAATAATTTTGCTGTTGCGAATTACGTCAGTAAAAATGAAACATCTTACTCCTGGAGGATCTAAATCACTGACACAGAGCAGCACCTTCAATTGGTAATACAGGCGGAAGAGGGAGGGAGAGAGTTAACATGAAAGGCTGCAGACAAATGACACATTAAAAAAAAGAAACAAGTGAAATTAACTTTAATAATATGTTTTCCTTAAACTACATATCCAAAATATTATTTCGACGTGCAATTTTTAAAAATTTTAATGAGCTATTTGGCATTCATTTTGTTATAAGACCGTGAAATCAGATGTATATTTTACACTGACAGCACATCTCAATTTGAAAGCTAAATTTTTATCAGAACACTTGATTTATACTTAGATTTTATAAAATTTACAACTGAAAACATAGATTGACATTCACAAGTCGTTTCAAACTGTTATGGTCTGAGATGTGAGAAATGACCACCTAAAGACCGAATCGAGCCAAATTGGGAGTCTTTATTAGCCGGCCAGCGGTGGCACAGAGAGTAGCGTTCAACCGGAAAAGAGGAAGGGTTTTTATACTATTCTACATCGGGGTCTTACCTGACTCTGAGTACACAAGGTGGAGCCAGTTTTGCACTAAATTCCATTACCAGGGGGCCTGGGACCTGCCTCAGACCACCTGTTTTGATTGCATTCTATACGCAAGCGAGTTTACAGAAGCAGATAGCATCAGTTAAGTCAAGGAACATTTTTCAAGCATACTAAAATTTAACTATACACACCTAGTGATTTTAAACAATCAATTACAAGTTAATCACTTTATTTTTTCCTGTTATCCATGTATATTTTCCCAGCTCATAGGTCATGGGCTCATGAATCACACAGCAGGGAGCCTGTACACAAGATGGCTTCACTGTGGCTCACAGAGCTATGGTGATTACTGCGTCTCATCACACAAACACGCTTTAAAAGTTTTCCAGTAATTGAACTATCTACTTTAAATTTTAAATTAATTAAAATGAATAAATTTATATTTTCAGTTCCTCAGTCTCATATAACCATGTGGCTAGGTCTGTCTTATCGGATGGCACAATTCTAGACAGCATGCCATTGTCAAGCTGTGTGATAATATAGAATATATATTTGGTTTATTTCCTGACAAACATCTCTAAAACCCTTGGAATCTCTGGTGTGAACAGTGTCTTTTGTATGCTAATGAGATGACTGGTGGCTGGAAGCTAGTTTCCTGTTGGGGGCTGGTCACCCGAAAGACCGAGGCTTGATTAGGCGGTTGGAACATTCAGCCCCACCTCCAGCCTCCTGGGGGATGGTGAGAGGAGCTGAAAGTTAAGTGGACCACCAAGGACCAATGATTTAATCAATCGTGCCTGCATAATGGAGCCTCCATTAAAACCCAAAAAGACTGGGATCAGGGAGCTTCCAGATAGCTGCACACATGGAGGTTTCTGAAAACTCTGCATACCTTGCCCTATGCATCTCTTCCATCTAGCTTTTCATCTGTATCCTTTGTAGTATCCTTTACAATAAACCAGTAAATGTAAGTAAAGTGTTTTCCCGAGTTCTGTGAGCTGCTTTAGCAAGTTAATTGAAGTCAAGGAGGGAGTCTTAGGAACCCCAATTTATAGCCTGTCAGCCAGAAGCACAGATAACAACCTGTGCTTGCCATTGGCATTTGGTCGGGGGAGGCAATCTTGTAGGATTGAGCCCTTAACCTGTGCTTTCTGATCCTACCTCCAGGCAGAATCAAATTGAATTAGAGGCCACCCAGCTGGTGTATGCTGAAGATTTGCTTGGTGTGTGGGGAAAACCCACACACATCTGGTGTCAGAAGTGTTGAGTGACTGTGAGAGTAGAGAGTAAGAAAAGCACTTTTTAGCCTGAGCAAAATAGAAAAATTAGCTGGGTGTGATGGCATGTGCCTGTAGTCCCAGCTACTCAGGAGGCTGAGGCAGGAGGATCACTCAGGAGGCTGAGGCAGGAGGATCGCTTGAGCCCAGGAGTTTGAGGTTGCTGTGAGCTATGATCATGCCTCTGCACTCCAGTCTGAGTAACAGAGCTAGATCCTGTCTCTATTAAAGAGAGAGAGAGAGAGAGAGAGAGAGGGAGAGAATTGCCTGCAGATAACCTTGCTTGATGTTTTAAAAACATTTTATTTTGAAACAATCGCAAACTTACATATACAGAAGTTTTCTTTCTCAACCATTTAAAATTAAGTTTCTTGATCACATACCTGGGTTGAAAAACAAAATTAAATTGCTAACCTGATCACCCCTGGATACTGTTATGTGTATTCCCTACAAATGAATACATTCTCCTATTAGGTCAGGAGCAGAAAGAGAAACACAAAAAGCCTCAGGTGGTAGCAAAATGCCATTTATTTGAACATCTGGGTGCAGATGGGTGGAGGGCAAAAAAGTATACACCCTGAGGGAGGGGAAAGCCTTGGATTTTATAGAGGGCTTCTTTGGGGTGGGGGTGAGTACCTGGGCCAGCTCAGCCGCTACAATAAAATTTTTAAACAACCAATTTCTCGGACCCCAATTTCTGGGACCCCTGTCTGTCTCATCCTGCAGAGATAAGGGAGGTGGGTAGTTCTGTCCTTATGGAGGGGGAGGGGGATAGGAATGCCCGCCTCTGCAGCTGTCTGTTACAGTTTACTACCTCGGTGGGGGGCGTGGGGGGGGGGGCGACTCTCCAGACTCCTGTGGCTATTGTTTTACAAACCTAAGTTTTCCATTAACCACATTGTGTCCTATACATACTTTTCAAGTTCCCACCCGGAACAAACCTAACATTCCACCCTTTTTATTATATACGTATAAGAAAGGAAGGATAAGATATGGGTAAAGAATTAAAAGGTTGGGAAGCGGGCGTCGTTGTCTTTCTGACTACTTCCTGCTGGTAAAGGGACGTTGTCAGGATTGGGTATTGATTTGGAGGTGTGGAAGGGCTTGTTCCATCATGAAGATCTCTCCAATTGATTTGTGGGAGATGATTTGAATTCTGTTTTTAAGAAAGCGTAGAGGCCGGGGCGCGGTGGCTCATGCCTGTAATCCTAGCACTCTGCGAGGCTGAGGCAGGTGGATCCCTTGAGCTCGGGAGTTCGAAACCAGCTGGAGCAAGAGCGAGACCCCGTTTCTACTAAAAACATAGAAAGAAATTAGCTGAACAACTAAACATATATAGAAAAAATTAGCCGGGCATGGTGGCACACACCTGTAGTCCCAGCAACCTGGGCGGCTGAGGCAGAAAGATTGCTTGAGCCCAGGAGTTTCAGGTTGCTGTGAGCTAGGCTGACACCAGGGCACTCTAGCCCAGGCAACAGAGTGAGACTCTGTCTCAAAAAAAAAAAAAAAAAAGAAAGAAAACAGTAGAAAAAGTTGTAACAGATAAACGTCGAAGAGGAGAGCTAGTATAAGCATTACTAGGGGTCCTAAGAAGGGTAAGAGCCAGTTCATTTTCGGGAGGACAGATTGGAGGGAGTTCCAGATTAAGTCTGTTGTGTCGTTTTCAGAGAACTTTTTTAGCTACTGTGCATTTTCCAGAATCTGTTGGGTGCTTTCTTCTGTGGTGTTTACATAGGAACAGCATGAGGTGTTTGCAATCACACAAACTACTCCTTCTGAGGCTAACAGATAATCTAGTGCTGTTCTATTTATTACCTATCACCATGGCAGCTAATGAATTAAGGGAAGCTGATAGGAGTTTAAAGTTCTCTACTGTACTTGGGCCACCGCAACCACAGTGGCAGTGATATTTTTGGCTGTGATTGCATTGTATGTAATTCCTCCTGCCAATCCTGCTAGACTCAAGAGTGTCATAACTCCCACCAGTATGAGGCCTACGGCTCTCTTCTGGTGGTGTTGGAGAGGGGAGATTGTAGATGTTATTGATTTTGGGAGAAGGATGGAAACATCTTTATCCGGCAGTAAAACATACCCGATAGACCTAATACCTCTAATTTCTATGGGATTTATACAGTGTAGACAACAATTCCTTTGTTGCCTATGCCCCCCAAGAATATGAGACCTGGTGGGAGACACAGTAGGCCAGGTTTAGTAGTGTGCCTTAAGAGGGATGAATGATTTAGCCATGACACAAAATGGGGATTTAAAGGGTGTATAGGGTTGCAACATGGGTAGGAGCTGTGGTGTATGTCTTCCCCTGTGCTATTTTGGATGAGCGAATCCCACAATGTCTGTTTGGAGGGAAACATTACACAGATTAGGAGAGGACAGGGGAAGGGATATAGTACAGTCTATGGCATTTGGGCCTGCGCAGGCGTCTGAAGCATTACATATTCCTTTAGATGATGTGTGATTAAGAAAGTAGCAAACAGGCCGGGCACGGTGGCTCACGCCTGTAATCCTAGCACTTGGGAGGCCGAGGCGGGGGGATCGTTTGAGCTCAGGAGTTCGAGACCAGCCTGAGCAAGAGCGAGACCCCGTCTCTACTAAAAATAGAAAGACATTATCTGGCCAATTAAAAATATATATATAGAAAAAATTAGCCGGGCATGGTGGTGCATGCCTATAGTCCCAGCTACTTGGGAGGCTGAGGCAGTAGGATCGCTTGAGCCCAGGAGTTTGAGGTTGCTGTGAGCTAGGAGGACGCCACGGCACTCACTCTAGCCCGGGCAACAAAGCGAGACTCTGTCTCAAAAAAAAAAAAAAAAAAAACAAAGAAAGAAAGTAGCAAACAGCTTTTTCTCAGTTGGGGCATGAGTAAATTGGGGAAGCGGGATCCTAGAAGACAATGACATAGGTGGGGGGCGTGCAATGAATAGAGCCACCTGTTGCCATTATGGATGGTAGCAGATTAGTGTGAAGGATGGTGCTGGAGGGGTAAAAGCAAAAGGAGTTGTCAGGATCGATAGACGAAAGGGTCCCGGGTATGGATGGAACAAACTGTGGGGTGCCCCTAAATGGCTTTGTTTGAGACACTATGGATATATGAGCTGGGGTGGCCTGAAGATAGGGTTCATCCCGAGAAAGGATGGGTTGTTGGTAACAAACCCAACAAGAGGAATTGTAGGCCTGGAATATTCCCTGGGCCTATTCCCTGGGAGGTGAGAAAGAATGTGTTATTATACCACATGGTTTTGGTGGAGGAAATTAGAGTAGGGAGGAATAAGTAAAGTATCATAGAAGTTAAGATAGCCATCTTATGCTTCAGGGAGATAGAAGTAGCAGGGTTGAGTGTAATCAAAGGGGAGACTAATTAGTTGATCAGGGTCTAGAGCGTGATGTATCTCCTCCCAAGGGAAGTCAAAATCCCCCTGTAAGTATGCATCCCAGAGAAATCGAAGGAGAAGATGTTTGAAGGCGGGGGGGGTCTCGGACAGAGCTCTTATTATTTGGGCATGGAGTGAAGAGAAAGACTGTAGATTTTGGGTTAAATTACTCATCTTCTTGGAGATCTGAGACTGATTCTTCTGGTATGCAGGTGAGCCAGATGGATGTGGGTCCCCGTTACAGTAGACCTGTAGAAAGAAGGTGGAGGTAATAACTCCCTTGTTGTAAGGGTTTAAGACGGGAAATGTGGATCCAGGTTGGGAGGCCTTGGAGTTTTGCTGCTGTTGGTGTAGTCAACAGAACAAGACGCGGGACCCCCCATTTTGGTTGGAATGGTTTGGGATGTGGGGTTCTTAATAAAACCCAATCTCCAGGCTATATGGTCAGATTGTGTGAAGTAGAGCTTTGTGATTGTGGTAGAGTTTCATTAGCAAAGTCTCTAAGTAGCTGTCTAACCAACCCCAGGGCAGGTATATAGTTTCCAAGGGCAGGAGGGTCTGAGTGTGGGAACAGAGTTAATGTAAAGGGGCGGCCGTACATGAGTTCAAAGGGGCTGAGCAAAGTGGGGGCCCTTGGCGTTGCCCGGATTCTCAGGAGGGCTATTGGTAATAGAGAAGTCCACGGTTCCTTCGCTTCTGAGGTGAGTTTAGTTAAGTGAGCCTTGAGGATGGAATTCATTTTTTTCTACCTTTCCTGAGGACTGGGGTCTATATGGGATGTGAAAGACCCAGCATATGCCTGGGGTTTGTATTACCTGTTGTGTGACCTGGGAGATAAAGGCCAGCCCATTATCTGACTGAATTGAGGTGGGGAGTCCAAATCGGGAAATGATATGTTCTAAAAGTGCATGTGAGACCTCTGAGGCCTTTTCTGAGGTTGCAGAGAATGCCTCTACCCATCCAGAAACTGCGTAAACTATGGTGAGAAGATATCTGGTTCTTTTGACAGGGGGCATGTGAGTAAAGTTGCTCTGCCAGTCTTGGCCAGGAACATAACCCCGTGTCTGATGAGTAGGAAGAGAGGGCGGCCTACCTACTCCCTGAGGGGAGACCGAGTAACATATAGTGCATTTGCGGGTTATGTCTTGTAGAAGAGAAGACAGGTTTGGATAGTGGATGGGAAGTTTTAGGAGTTGGAGTAGAGGTTTAAATCCTACATGCAGTGGATTATGAATATCTCTGAGTATAGTGTATGTTTGTTCTTGTGGGAGAATGTATTTTCCTTGGTTTAGTAGCCAGGGGCCAAATTGAGCAGCCCCAGCTTCTAGTAGGGAATGTTTTCTTCAGGGGAATAGTTAATGGAGTCATGAGAGACAGCTATCATTTGGTTGGCAGGAGTGGGAGGATTTCACAGGGCTGCTCTGTTTGCCTCTTGATCTGCTAAGTTATTGCCAATTGTAATGGGGCCATGGCCCTGTTGGTGTCCTTTGCACTGTATCACCGCTGCCGCCTTTGGTAGGCGAGCCGCTTGTAAGAGTTTAAGAATGAGCCGCTTGTAAGAGTTTAAGAATGGGAGTCGAGTTGACTATTGGGGAGCCCTTCGTAGTGAGAAAGCCTCGCTCCTCCCATATAGAGGCATGTGAGTGTAGGATGTGAAAGGCGTATTTGGAGTCTGTATAAATGTTAATTGTGGCATTCTCTGAAAGTGTTAGTGCCCTGATTAGTGCCACCAATTCAGCTTTTTGAGAAGATGTCCCTATGGGCAGTAGCCCGCTTTCAATGATGTTCTCTCGGGATGCTATAGCATGCCCGGCTCTCCTCTGTTTCTCATGTAGATAGGAACTGCCATCTGTGAACCAGGTGCAAGTGGAATTAGGTATGGGCTGTTGAGAAATGTTGGAGAAGTGGGGAATTTTATAATTCTGCATTTCTGGGCAAGAATGCATGGAATGATCGTGAGAGATAGGTAAGAGAGTGGCCAGGTTTAAAGGAGGGCTTTTGTCCAGGGATATATGTGGAGTTTCTGTGAAAAGCAGATGAAACTGTTGAGCACTAGAAGATGTCAGAGTCTGTAGGGCCTGGTGTGAAAGAAGATCGGCAAGGGAGTGAAAGGAGTAGACAGTGATGGGCTGTCCAAAAGTGAGTTTCTGACTCTCCTTTGTGAGAAGAGCAGCCGCAGCCAAGGCTCTCAGGCAGGCTGGCCAGCCCCTGATAGTTAAATCCAGCTGTTGGACAAATACGCTATTGCCTGTGTGTCTGGGCCATTACTTTGTGTTAAAATTCCCACTGCTACACCCTGTCTTTCATCAGTATATGGTTGGAAAGATTTGGTAAGGTTGGGAAGTGTGAGTGTCAGAGCAGAGGTCAGGGCATTTAAAGCTTCGAAAGAGGGCCGAATATTTATAAGTAGGATCTAGGCCGGGCGCGGTGGCTCACACCTGTAATCCTAGCACTCTGGGGAGGCCAAGGAGGGAGGATCGCTTGAGGTCAGGAGTTCGAGACCAGCTTGAGCAAGAGCAAGACCCCATCTCTACTAAAAATAGAAAGAAATTATATGGACAGCTAAAAATATATATATAGAAAAATGAGCCAGGCATGGTGGTACATGCCTGTAGTCCCAGCTACTCGGGAGGCTGAGGCAGAAGGATTGCCTGAGCCCAGGAGTTTGAGGCTGCTGTGAGCTAGGCTGACACCACGGCACTCTAATCCGGGCAACAGAGCAAGACTCTGTCTCAAAAAAAAAAAAAAAAAAAAAAAAAAATATATATATATATATATATATATGTAGGATCTAATGGCTCATTGAGATCCCCTTTGGTTGCTTGATATAAAGATTGAGCGAGGACCAAAATACGGAAATATCCAGCTAATTCCAGAAAAGAGAGGTGATCTCTCTTATTGGTGGGAGGAGGTAGGAAGGTAATAAGATGTTTTCTATCTACCGTCTTTCTCTTTCCAGGTGAGAGGGTTAATCCTAGATAGGTTAGTTGAGGTAAAGAAATTTGTGCCTTTTTGGGAGATACTCTATAGCCTCTCTCCACCAAGAAATTGAGGAATTGTACAGTATGTTGGCAAGAAATAGTCTCAGAGGAACTGCATAATAATAAATAATCTATGTATTGTAAGAGGACAGACGGGGAAAGATTTAGTTGGGTTAGGTCAGAGGCTAGTGCCTGTCCAAAGAGGTGGGGGCTGTCCCTAAATCCTTGGGGAAGTTCTGTCCAAGTAAGTTGTTGTGACTGTTTGGAGTCTGGGTCTGTCCTCCACGTGAATGCGAAGATGTCTTAGGAGTTACGATATAGTGGGATTGTGAAAAAGGCATCTTTTAAATCTAGTACTGTATAGTGGGTGGTGGAGGGTGGGATAAGAGATAGGATAGTGTAAGGGTTAGGGACTACTGGGGGGATGGGTCTCACTGCCTGGTTAATGAGTCTTAGATCTTGGACTAGGTGGTATGATCCATCTGGCTTTTTTACTGGCAGAATAGCGGTGTCATATGGGGAGTTAGTAGGGCGAGGTAAGCCTTGGGAGGAAAGACGAGTAATGATAGCTTTCAATCTCTGAAGACCTTGTAAAGGAATTGGGTATTGGGCTTGGCGAGGAAATTGGGAAGGGTCTTTTAAATGTATTTGGATGGGGGAGTGGTGAGTGGCTATTGAGGCGATTGAAATATCCCAGACTTTAGGATTGACCTCAGATTCAGAAAAAGGTATAGGAGATGGAGGGGAGTCTGTGAGGAGAAGAGGAAGGGCAGTGTTTGCCTGTGGCTCATGATCAACAGGTAGATAAATAGTAGCATGTAATTTTGAGAGAATATCTCTTCCTAGTAGTGGGTCTGGACATCGAGAGAGAACTAGAAATGAATGAGTCGAGATGTGTGAGCCTAGATGGAAGGTCAAAGGGAGGGTTAATAGAGGATGGGTGATAAGGCGGTCAACGCCCACAACAGAGAGTGAGGAGAGATGTGTAAGTCCGTGAAATTCTGTCAGGGCCAAGAAGGTTGCCCCCCTCCCCGACTCCCCCCCCCCCACCCCGTGTCGATGAGAAAGAAAATCAGCTTACCTACCACCAACAGAGTTACCCAGGGATCCGATGTGGTGCTCGGCTTGGGGGCTGTCAGTCCCAGGCACCGTCAATCTTCTGCGTCAGTCTTCTGTGGACAGGCGACAGGCCTAAGGGGTTTGGTAGTGTGAGATCAGGACTGTCGGATTTGTTGGGAGGAAGGGATGTGGCTCTGCCTCAAGGGGCTAAGCTGCAGTCGACCTTCCAGTGGTCCCTCATTCCACAGAGGGGACAAGGTCTGGGGGTTGGTTGAGGATTAGGACATTGTGTCGCCCAGTGGCCTGTTTGTTTACATTTAAAACACTGGCCTGAGGCCGGGCGCGGTGGCTCACGCCTGTAATCCTAGCACTTGGGAGGCCGAGGCGGGCGGATTGTTTGAGCTCAGGAGTTCGAGACCAGCCTGAGCAAGAGCGAGACCCCGTCTCTACTAAAAAATAGAAAGAAATGATCTGGCCAACTAAAATATATATAGAAAAAAAAAATTAGCCGGGCATGGTGGCGCATGCCTG
>JAQIFY010000032.1:0-10170 GCA_028533085.1 Varecia variegata | reverse complement strand
TAAATAAATAAATAAAATAAATAAATAAAACACTGGCCTGATTCTACTAAGTGAAGTATCCCAAGAATGCAAAAATAAGCACCACATGTACTCACCATCAAATTGGTTTCACTGATCATTACCTAAGAGCACATTTAGGAATAACATTGATCAGGTGTCGGGCAGATGTGGGTAGGGGAGGGGATGGGTGTATACGTACATAATGAGTGCGATGCGCACCGTCTGGGGGATGGACACGTTTGAAGCTCTGACTCAGGGGGGTAGGGGGGGCAAGGGCAATACACGTAACCTAAACTTTTATACTCCCACAATATGCTGAAATAAGAATAAAAAAAACTAATTCTACCATGACTTCTCGTAGTAACATAAGTTTAATGGCTAATTCTTATGACAACTTGCTTTTTCCAAATGCTGCTAGGACTATTGAAAATGTTTAGGTTTTTTTGTGTTTAGAATCACTGGAGAATTCAAAGTTGAAAAAGGTGATTTGTTCCATGGCTGCCTATATACATTTGATAAAAATAAGGAAAGGAAAATTCCAAACATATAATTCCTAATGTACACCAAATAGATCTCTGGTCTCAATTCTTATTCCTCTCTATTACTCTCCTCAATCCATCCCAGATCTCTGCCCAATTAACATAGAATGCTATTTTTTTTTATCATTTTTGCCTAGAAAAGAGTAATATTTCAAAATTACATTTTTGTATAAGAAAGAAAGTAGATCTTTTCATTCATTTCCTGGACATTTATTTCATTCATACTATGTGCCAGGCACTGTCCTGGAGCTAGAATGTATTAAAATATCAACCATAACAAAATTGCAATGTCTGTGTTTTCCTGAAGTTTATTATGTACTAGATGAGACAAACATTTGTTAAAACTTATAAAAATGCCTGTAAAATTATAATTAAGTAAAGGCTTTAAAGAAGTGAATATTTCTATCCCAGTGTAAAGGTACTTGAGCAAGTTAAGGAATCAGTGGAAAAGACTTTCTTGAAAAGGCAACAACTAAGGTGCATTCTAAACCCAAAGTAGAAGTCAAGGAGGTAAAGAGCAAAATAGAGATGAACTTGGGTGGGAAGATGGGCTATAGCTCACACATTCGTACCCTCTATCTCTTCTCTCACCATAAGATTCCTTCCCACTTACATGTGCCTAACCAACATATAAGTAAGATTTTTCTACCAAATTTCTTGAAGGTATTCTCACTGACACTTCTGTTAAAATATAAGAGAGAAAGAGAGAGAGATTTCAGATGCTTTTTGAACACTGATATCCATAAATGTTCCTACTGCTATTCATTGTTTCTACTTCCAACGTGACATTTTAAATAAATAATTGGCATAAGTATGTAAATTTTCTTGTGTTATTTCCCCGACGATCTCTAAATTGAAAATCAAAGGTAAAATTTAAGAAATTCTATTGGTTATATTTAATTAATTATAATGTGCTCACTAAAATAGATTATTCCATAGATGTGAATGGAATTTCTTTCGGATGGATAATAGTTTTCTTATTCACAGGCTTCATTAAGTATCAGGATTAAGAAGATATAAAGTAATGATATGCATAAACTATGTCTAGATTAAGAGGTACAAAGAAAATATTAATAATTCATTATTTTTTCTAATAGTCTTTTGTCAATGTGTATATATATTCATTTTGTATATTAATAAATCACTTCATACATGAAAAAAAGTTGATTACTGAGTTCTTTAGAAATAACTTCTCAACATCATAACTAAAGACGTTAAGATGTATTTTGTTATAAAAAAACAAAACAACAACAACAACAAAAAAAAAACACTGGCCTGGTGGTGTCGCTTGCCCCTTTCCCCAGTTTGACTGAGGACGTTCTGGGGGTCTGTTGATGGCAGCTGCCAACATCTGATATTTGGCCTGGTCCCTCTTTTGTTTTTGAAGTTGTTGCTCCTCATCTCTACTATTAAATACCTTAAAGGCGGTTTGTAACAGATCTCTTCGTGGGGTTTGAGAACCATCCTCTAATTTTTTAAGTTTGTGTCTAATGTCAGGTGCAGCTTGGGAGATAAAAATGCATATTGAGAAGTACAATTCCCTCGGGGGTAGTAGGGTCTAGGGTTGTATATTTTTGTAAGGCTTCCGTGAGCCTGGACAGGAAGACAGCCGGATTTTCATCCCAGTCCCTGTGTGATTTCTTTTAGTTTTTCATAATTGACTGCCTTGTGGGCAGCCTTTTTCAGGCCCGCTATCAGGCATGTGATCGTATGATCTCTTTTAGCCTGTCCTTCTCTCCCCTCTTGGGTTCCTATTTGATAATCCCATAACGGGTTGGTTCTGGGAACCGCAGTTGTCCCCACTAGTTGGGCTGGGGTGCGTCTATGGATTTCGTCGCCTTGTGCCTGAGCATCGAGCCAACCCTCTCCTTCTCCTCAGGAGATAAAGTAGAGGAAAGAATTATGTAGAGATCATGCCAGGAAAGATCATACGATTGACTTAGATATTCAAATTCTTTGATAAAGCATAAGGATCTGTTGAGAAGGAACCTAGTCTTTTCTCTATCTGGGAGAGATAGGAAAGGGAGAAGGGAACATGTACCCGCACAATGCCTTCCGCAGCAGCCATTTCTGTGAATGGGTATAAGCCTCATGTGGTAGAATCTGCGGTCCCGAGATCTGGGCAGAGCGAGAGCGCATGGCGGGGGGGGGGGCGGTCTGGGGAGGGCTTGTGGAGTGGGTTCAGGTAGCGGTGGAGTTGTTCTGTATGTGGGGGAGGGCTGAGATCTGAGGGATCAGGATCTGCAGTTTCTGGTGGTTCGGGGGCTGAGGGAGGAAGTTGGGAAAGCGGGGTCTAGTGTGCAGTAGAAAGATTTGTGCCAGATTGCAATTCTGACAGACAGAGAGGGTCGAGAGCGGAGAGTCAAGAAGGCTTGGACATAAGGGGTTTCAGACCATTTGCTAATGCTGTGACAAAAATTATCCAGATCTTGTAGTATGTTAAAGTCCAAAGGTCCACTTTCAGGCCACTGAGAGTTATTATCTAATTTATATTGTGGCCAAGCTGTATTACAGTAAAAGATAAGTCGTTTTGGCCGAATTTCATCAGTGAGACCTAGTGTTTTGAGGCTTTGGAGAAGGCATCCCAAAGGCGTAGTTTTAGGAGGAGTAGACTGAGAGTTTCCCATGTTCCTGGAAAGAGTAGGGGTCACGCGAGGCCGATTCCACTCAATTCTAGGCATCCCTAGAACGAGGGAATGGCAGGGAGTGACAAGCAAGTGCAAGCGACAAGTCGGAACAGGTGTCCCTGTGTCCAGCGGGGTCCCCAGGGGCCGAGGGTCCTCCGGCTTACCGCCAGATGAGTCGAGAAACAAGAGTGAGAGCAAGAGCAAGAGAGGTTGGGGAACAGCCTCCAGCTAAAGGGGAATGAGAGGGATCGGGAAAGGAGAACGAGCTTGTGAGCTCCCACTCACCAGGAACAGGTTATCTCAGGGTGTAGATGTTGGAGGTCAGCAAGGAAGATCCGAGTCCGGGTCCGGTGTCTCCCTCTCAGCTTGGTTCAGGAGCGCTCTGCCTACACTCCAGGATCAGAGACAAGTTAGAGAGAGGCCCCTGCACGGCTCGGGACTTCTCCCAGCCACCTCGTCAGAGACAAGGGACGTTCTGCTCCCAGGGACTCTCAATCTACCGGGGAGACTGGCCTCTCTCAGTTTAGTCAAACATCATGGAAACCTTAACCAGTGACCCAGGGACTCAAAGGAAGGCAGGATTCAGGAGTTTCCGAGTTGCAAGCCTTGCCTGCTAGAGTCCTGGAGGTTGTGTCCACCGGTGTGCCCTCTCGGGTTTCGTTAGGTCCGGAGCGGAGGCGGAGACACACAAAGCCTCAGGTGGTAGCAAAATGCCGTTTATTTGAGCATCTGGCTGCAGATGGGTGGAGGCCAAAAAAGCATCTACCTGAGGGAGGGGAAAGCCCTGGGTTTTATAGAGGGGTTCTTTGTGGGAGGAGGGATGAGTACCTGGGCCAGAACAGCCACTGCAATCAAATTGTTACACAATCAATTTCTGGGACCCCTGCGTCTGTCTCATCCTGCAAAGATAAGGGAGGGGGGAAGTTCCGCCCTTATCAGCGGGGATAGGAATGCCCCGCGTCTGCAGCTGTTTGTTAGGTTTACAACTTCCGGGGACTCTCCGGACTCCTGTGGCTATTGTTTTACAAATCAAAGTTTTGCATTAACCACATTCCGTCCTATACATACTTTTCAAGTTCCCGGCTGCAACAAGACTAAAGTCTCCTATGTAACAAAACACAGCAATCAAAATCAGGAAATAATGTAAAATCTTGCTAATTCTTAGACCTCATTCGAGTTTTACCACTTGTCTCATTAATGTCCTTTCTAGCAAAAGGACCCAATTCAGAAGCACTTGTTGCATTTAGTTGTCCTGTCTCTTTAGTCTGGAACAATTTCCACAGCCATTTATTGACTTTCATGACCTTGATACTTTTAAAGATTACAACAAGCCAGTTAATTCATAGAATGCCCCTCAGTCTGGGTCTGTGTGATGTTTCTGCATGGCTAGGTTCAGGTTCACCTTGGATAGGAAGATGGTAGAGGTGATGTTGTGTCCTCATTTTATCCTACCAGGTGGCACGTGATTTTAATACGGACGGTGCTCACTTTGATTCCTTGATTAAGATAGTATCTGCCAGCTTTATCTCCTTTAAAGTTATTATTTTTCCATTTGTAATTAATGAGCAGATAGTGGAGGTACTTTGATTTTATGTAAATATCCCATTCTTCATCAGACTTTCAATTTATTCATTCATTTACTCATGTCCGCATGAACTCATGGTTTCCCATTTTATTCAGTAGGTTATAATTCATTACTTTAATTATTTGTTTTCATATTTATTGTTTAACTTTTTGTTTTAAAATAATTATAGGCTGGGTGCAGTGGCTCATGCCTGTAATCCTCTGGGAGGCCGAGGTGGGCGGATCACTCCAGGTCAGGAGTTCAAGACCAGCCTGAGCAAGAACGAGACCACATCTCTACTAAAAATAGAAAGAAATTACCTGGACAACTAAAAATATATACAAAAAATTAGCCGGGCACGGTGGCACGTGCCTTTAGTCCCAGCTACTCTGGAAGCTGAGGCAGGAGGATTGCTTGAGCCCAGGAGTTTGAGGTTGCTGTGAGCTAGGCTGACACCACGGCACTCTAGCCCGGGCAACAGAGTGAGACTCTGTCTAAAATAATAATAATAATTATAGATTCACATGCAGTGACAATAAAAATTATATTGGGAAGTCCTGGGTTCTCTACTCTGTTCCACTGATTTATATGTTTATCCCTCTAACAATACCACATCATCCAAATTACTGTAGCTGTATAGTAAGCTTTAACATCAAACAGAGTGCACCTTCTCATGTTATTCCTTTCCAAATTGTTTTAGCCATTCTAGTTCCTTTGCATTTCCATATTAATTTTAGAATAAGCTTGGCTGTGCCTACAAAAAAACCTTGCTGAGATTTTGACACGAATTGCATTAAACCTGTAGATCAGTTTGGGAGGATTGACATCTTTGCTATATTGAGCATCCTAAGCCATGGACATGGTATGTCTCTCCATTTACTTAGGTCTTCTTTGATTTCTTTCATTGGTATTTTGTAATTTTTATCATAAAGATCCTGTATATATTTTATTAAGTGTATACCTAGATATTTTATTTTCTTTTGAATGACTGTAAATGGTATTGGGTTTTTAATTTCAGTTTCCACATGCTCATTTTCAGTGTACAGAAATGTGGTTCGTGTTTGGGTTGATATGTATCCTGAGAACTTGATGTACTCAGTTATTATTTTTATGAGTTTTTGGGTTTTTTGGCTTTTTTATAGATTCCTTGGGATTTTCTACATAGAGAATTATGTCCTCTGCAGATAGGGACAGTTAAATTTTTTCCATTCAGATCTATATACCTTCTATTTATTGCATTACTGTGCTGGCTAGAACTTCTAATAATATGATGAATTAGTGTGGTAAAAGTAGACATCTGATTCCAAATTTTAGGGAGAAATCGTTTAGCCTTTTTCACCATTAAATATGATGTTAACTGTAGGGTTTTTTTTTTTTTTTTTATCTTTTCCAAGATGTGGAAGTTTCTCACTAGTTCGCTGAGAGCTTTGATCATGAATGGGTGTTGGATTTTGTCAAATGGTTTTTCTGCATTGATATTTTTTGTTCTCTAGCCTTTTTATATAGCGGATTATGTTGATAGATTTTTGAATATTGAACCACCTTTGTATATTTGTAATAAATCCCACTGGATCATGGTATACAATTCCTCTTATACATTGCTTGATTCTAATAATATTTTATTGAGGATGTTTTGCATCTTAGTTCATAAAAGATATTGATCCTTAGTTTTCTTTAATTATAATGTCTCTGTCTGATTTTACTATCAAAGTAATACTGGCCTCATCAAATGAGTTGGGAAGTGTTCCCTCTTCTATTTTCTGGATAAGATTGTATAAAATTGGTGTTAATTTTTCTTTAAATGGTTAGCAAAATTCTCCAGTGAAACCATCTGGACAGAGAGATTTCTTTTTAAAGGATCTTTTTGATTATCAAGTCAATTTAATTTAACAGTTATAGGGCTATTCAGATTATTTCATTTTGGTTGAGTTTTTGTAATTTGTGACTATTTAAAAATTGGTTTGTTTCTTCTAAGTTGTCAAATTTATGAATGTAAAGTTCATAGTATTCCTAGAATAAAGTTCCTAGTATTCCCTTATCTTTTTTTTTTTTTGAGACTGATAAGGAAAACGCCCATCTATTACTTGGCACATCAGCCACCTGAGACCCCCGCCCCTCACAGAAGACCCGCATCAGCATGATACTAACCGATTACCTGGCCCATAAACTAATCTATTAACTGGTGCAGCAGCATAACACTAACCTATTATCTGGCGCATCAACTAATCTATTACCTGGCCCATCAACATAATACTAACCTATTACCTGACACATCAACTAACCTATTACCTTAGCCACGTGAGACCCAACCCCTCGGACCACCCCAACTTAATAAAAGTGGGAAAAATCGGGTAGACAGGGCTCAGAATTTGGTGGCGAGACCCCTCTGAGTCCCCCAGCGAATAAACCTTGATTCTCCGACTCTCCGTGTGCAACTCGGTTTGTCCTCGGGACCACCCGCTGTAACACTTGCTTTAACAAGACAGCATCTCATCCTGCTGCCCCAGGTAGGGTGCAGTGGCGTCATTATAGCTCGCTTCAACCTCAAACTCCTAGGCTCAAGGGAGCCTCCTGAGTAGCTGGAATTCCAGGTGCATGCCCCCATGCCCATCTAATTTTTAAATTTTTTATTGAGACAGGGGTCTCCCTACTTTGCCCAGGCTGGTCTTGAACTCCTGGCCTCAGAGTGATGCTCCTCCCACCTCAGCCTCCCAAAATTCTGGGATTACAGGCATGAGTAGCCTCCCTTACCAGTTTTCAATGGCCATAGGACCCATAGTGACATCTCTGCTTCTTTCCTGATATGGGTGATTTGTGTCTTTTCTCTTTTTATGTTTGTCTGCTTGCCAAAGGTTTACCAATTTTATTGATTTTTTAGAAGTACATGCTTTTGTTTGATTTATCTGTTGTTTTTACGTTTTCAATTTTATTGATCTCTGCTCTTTATTATTTCCTTCCTTCTGCTTGCCCCGGGTTTATTTTGCTCTTCTATTTCTAGTTTCTTTAGCTAGGAACTGAGGTTATTGATTTGGGAACTCTCTTATTTTCTAACATAAGCATGTAGTGCTAAAACTTTCCTCCTCAGTTCTGCTTTAGTTGGAGCACACATATTTTGATACGTGGTATTTTCATTTTCATCCAGTTCTATGTATTTTCAAATTTTCCTTGACATCTCTTCTTTGACCCATGGATTATTTTTAAATGTGTTAATTTTTAAGTGTTTGGTGGTTTTCCTGTTGCCATTCTGTTATTGATTTCCAGTTGGATTCCATTTTGGTCACAGAAAATACTCTATATGATTTTAATTCATTTAAATTTGTTGAGGTTTGTTTTATGACCCTGAATATGGTCTGTCTTGGTGAGAGTCCCATAAGCAATTGAATAGAATCTGTTTTCTGCTGTTATTGGATGGAGTGTTTATAAATGTCAATTAGATCCTGTTGTTAATGCTGTTTTTCTTTTTTCTTGGTGAATCTTTGGTAATTTTTCTGTCCGGTAGTTCTATCAATTGCTGAGAGGAAGGGTTGAAGCCCCCAGTTGGAGTAAATAGATACTGCTTTTAGGATGGCTATGTCTTCTTGGTGGATTGATCCTTTTATCATTATATAATGTCTCTAGTAATTTTCTTTACACTGAAGTCTATTTTATCTGATATTAATATAGCCACTTTTGATTTTTTTGATTAATGCTTACATTATATATATTTTTCCATCCTTTTATCTTCAACCTACTTAAGGCATTATATTTGAGGTGATTTTTCTTGTAGACAGCATATATTTGGCTCCTGTTTTTATATCCACTCTGTCAAGCTCTGTCTTTAGTTTATTTAGACCATTTACATTTAAACTAATTATTGAGATTTTAGAGCTTAAGTCTCCATATTAGTAGACTTAAGCTTTGCTTCTCATTTCTCTGTTTCCTTTTTCCTGCATTCCTGTGTATTACTTGAAAATTTATATTAAATAGATACAATATGGTGACTATGGTTAATAACAATGTATTGTAGGCTGGGCGTGGTGGCTCACACCTATAATCCTAGCACTTTGGGAGACTGAGGCAGGAGGATCACTTGAGGCCAGGAGTTCAAGACCAGCCTCAGCAAAATAGTGAGACCCTGTCTCTGCAAAAAATAAGCTGGGTGTGGTAGTGAGGCACCTGTAGTCCCAGCTACTCCAAAGGCTGAGGCAGTGTTACCGAAAGTTCGGTACTTGTCCCCAAGGATGAAGGATAAGTGGTTTGAGAAAAAGGAAAGAGAAACTTAATTTGCTGGCAAATGAGAAGGATGGCAAACTCTGGTCTTAAAGAACCATCGTCCCCCCTTTAAGCAGAAATACAGGGTTTTTAAAGGGGGTTTTCAGCTTCAGGCTACTGCTGTTTAACTATAGAATCTCCAGTGAGGGAGAGGACTATCTGGTGACCTCTGTCCAGATAATTCTGTTGAGCCATCTCCTGTGGTTTAAGATACTAGAAAACAAAGAACAAAGAACAAAATGCCCCTCTCATTACTGGCTTCAGCCAGGAATGCAGGTTTTAATTCCTCAAAAAGGGTGAGAGGTTTTAAAGAGATAACTAGTAAAGCCTTTTGCCCTTTTTCAGACCCTTACTTCTGTTACAGCAGGAGGATCACTTGAGCCCAGGAGTTCCAGGTTGCAGTGAGCTATGATGATGCCCCTGCACTCTAGCCCAGGAAACAGAGCAAGACTCTGTCTCAAAAAAAACCCAAAAAACCTCTACAATGTATTTTATATGTGAAAATCACTAAGAGAGTAGATTTTAAGTGTTCTCACCACAAAAATGATAAGTATGTGAGATAATGCATAGATTAATTAGTTCAATTTAGCCACTATACAGTGTACATATATTTCAAAATATCATGCTGTATACCACAAATACATATATATAATTTTTTATATATTTGCCAATTTAAAAATAAATACATTCCTTCATGTTGAATCAGAGGAAAAAATAAAAAAATAAATTAAAAAAATAATAAATAAATAAATACATTATTATAAAGAAAAGAATATCTATTATAAGTCCACCTTGATTTATTTATAGTGTTTTTGAATATGTCTCTCTTTTTTTCTTTTTTTCTTTTTTTTTTTTTTTTTTTGAGACAAAGTCTCACTCTGTTACCCAGGATAGAGTGCCGTGACATCAGCCTAGTTCACAGCAACCTCAAACTCCTTGGCTCAAGCAATCCTCCTGCCTCAGCTTCCAGAGTAGCTGGGATTACAGGCGTGTGCCACCATGCCCGGCTAATTTTTTCTATATATTTTTAGTTGTTCAGCTAATTTCTTTCTATTTTTTGTAGAGACGGGGTCTCGCTCTTGCTCAGGCTGGTCTCCAACTCCTGAGCTGGAGCGATCCTCCCACCTCGGCCTCCCAGAGTGCTAGGATTACAGGCCTGACCCATAGCGCCCGGCCCAGCTGAGCTTTT
>JAQIFY010003199.1:0-12736 GCA_028533085.1 Varecia variegata | reverse complement strand
GAAGCTTGCCTTTCTTTGCTGTCACGACATAAAGGCCAATCATTTCTACATCATATTGTTAAGTGTGATGGAAAATGGATTCTTTTTGACAATCACAAAGCGTTTGACACAATGGTTGTATAAAGATGAAGTACTGAAACACAGTCCAAAACCAAATATTCATCAAAAAAAAGCTAACAATGTATTTCGTGGTCCAGTGCTGGTATTATCCACTACAGCTTCATGAAACCTACTCAACTGATTGCAGTGGATGTCTACTGCAACCAAATGGATGAAATGATGACGATGCTTGCGATTAAACAGCTGATATTGGTCAATAGAGACAGGGAAATCCTCTTGCAAGACCGCATGTCACAAAAAACAACACTGCTCAAACTATAGAAGCTGAACTTGGAAATTCTGTCATCCACCGTATTCACCAGACCTTGCACCAACTGACTACCACTTCTTCCAGGCTTTGGACCACTTCTTGCAAGAAAAAATTCTCAATTCTCAACAAGCTGTGGAAAATGCCTTTGGCAATTTCATCGCCATTCGATTTCCAGGCTTCTTTCTGCTGGTTTTTAACATACCATTAAAAATACTGCAAAACTATGTCAATAGTTTAGGCATATATTTTGATTAATTGTACTGCTTCTTGTTTGAGATATAATAAACTAAACTTTTGATTTGAAATCAGACATTTAATATTTAATGACCTAATTTCTATCTTATTGGTGAAGAATCAATTCAAATATTTTTGCCCATTTATTAAATTGAGTTGTTTCATTCTCTTGTTAAAGGGCTGTAAGAGTTCTATGTATATTCTGGATACAATTCCTTTATCAGATTTGTGTTTTGCAAATATTTTCTCCCAGTTTGTGGCTTTTTTCATTTCTTAGCTGTGTTTTTCAAAGAGCAGATGTTCTTAATTTTGATAAAATCCATTTTTACCAACTTTTCCTTTTATAGTTCATGCTTTCTGTGTCTGAAGAAAGCTTTGCCTAGCCCAAGGTCACAAAGATTTTCTCCTATGTTTTCTTCCAGAAGTTGTCCAGTTTTAAGTTTTACATTTAGGTGCATGATCCATCTTTGTTCTTTGTTGTGCATTCTGCAAGGTATATGCTAAGGATTTTGGGGGTTCTGTTATATGGCTGTCCAATTGTTCCAGTATCATTTATTTAAAATATTATTTTCTCCATTGAATCATCTTGGTACCTTTGTTGAAAATCAATTGATCATTCATGTGTGGGTCTACTTCTAAACTCTTTTTTATGTCTCATTGACATATATGTCTGTCTTTTCAGCAATACTACACTGTCCTGATTACTTAGCTTCATAGTGAGTCTTGAAATGAGATACTACAAGTCTGTCAACTGTGTTCCTTTTCAAGATTGCTTTGGCCAGTCCAGGTATTTTTCCCTTTACATAGGAACTTGTGAATTAGCTTGCCAATTTCTACACAAAAGCCTACTGGGATTTTCATTTGAGTTGTGCTGAATTTCTAGATCGATTTGATTTGAGTGCCTTAGTCTTTCTAAAGTAAGTGAGGGGTCATTTTTCAGGGAGATATAAAAGAAAGACTAACCAGTTCCTCCCAAATCCTCAGACATCCTATGGCTTTATCAAACAGCCTTGGCTCTGAGGATGTGTGCTGACATGGAGGGGCAGGTGTGGAGGGGACAGGGATGCAGTCTGCCTTTCCCACCCACTGCCTGAGACAGAGAGAAAGGAGAAGACACAGAGCTGGGGTCTGACCTGGGAAGCAACCCTGAGCCCCAACATCAGAAAGGAGCATGGTTCCTTGACAAGTCTTTGAAAAGGAGGTGTTGGAAGGTGAGTTCACTGGTCCTGAAGAGAGGAGAGAAGTGAATTCTTTAAGGGAAATATTTAATAGCAAAGTCAGGGGGTAGAGGAGGTGGGGGTTGGGAAAGGGTTCTGAATCCCACCCTGAGGGTCAAGATTCCGCTTTCTACAGGAGGAAGCCCATGGAGGCTTATGAGTGGGAGGAGCATGATCTGATCTGTGTTTAAGAAAGAGCCCTTCTTGGCAGGCAGAAGACTCCCTGGAGACCATCCTGTGGGTGTGGCAACAGACGTGCCATGAGCAGGTGTGACTGGGGAATGGCCACATGGCCAGACCAGAAGGTCCCCAAAGGACAAGACCACCATCCTGAGAGGAGACAGGGGATTAAAGGGGAATAGGAGAGGCATAAGAAGACACATCCATCTACTTCCTTACACCTCTGGACCCTGAAGAGCATCCACCCCTCGTCCGGTACATCCACAGACCCGTGGCGAGCTCTGCCACGAGACGCAGACAACATAGCCCTTGGCCCTCGAGCATCTACTAAGTAAAAGCACAGAACTTGGACACCCTGTGAATGGTGACAGTCTGTCCTTTGGGGGCAATATTTTGTGTCAAGGCTATCAAAAACACACCCATCCAAAAGATGGCTTTGCATTTTAAGATTATACCATTGGAGTTGAATAATTTCTTGGCAACCCTGTGTATAAATCTGGTTAGAGCCTCACTGTGAAGTTTGAAAAAGAGACAGATGGAACATTCGACCAGAGTACCCCAGTGACAGAAACAACTATTCCCTGGAAGAGGAAAAAAGGGCAGAAAGGCATTTTTGTTTATTTTTACAAAATTTGGAGAACAACAGTCTCCCCAGCTGTCTCCACAAGATCAAACCAGCTCCAAATGGGAATCGCTAGGCATTTGCCAACACTTGAAATCAAAATCCCATAGGCCTGATGGCCCTGTTTCTGGTCTTTTCCTCCCTTTTGTATTTCAAGATGACAATTTCATTTGTTCATTGATGCCGCCTGTCCATTCAATAAGCATTCTGATTCATCTATGAACTTCAAACTCCGCTTCTAATCTAAATCAGAACATAAAAGTACACGACCCCTTCACTTCTTGCTAGGCCATCTGGGCTCATTCAAAACAAAACCACAAACACAGTCTCGGAGTGACTGTTAAATCGCCGGGTCTGTGTCTTCGCTGTGAGGGCAGGCACGGGCGGTGCAGGTCAGGGACGGTCACACTGCATAGCAACGTGCCCACTTCTCTGGGTCTGATCCCGTGCAGGCTTCCAGCTCTCCCCTCCCCTGCCAGCCCTCGGGGGATGCCTAGGCCTTTTAGGAGGTTGGTACCTATAACCCCAATATTAGGTTGGGCACAGGCCTGAAAAGGGCACCAAATTTGGCCTTTCTTTGGTGAGAAACTAATAGAAAGAAATCAGTTGTAGGAAAGAACCACCTTTACACTTTGACTAAAGTCACACCTCTGTGGACTTCCATTTAACCATCACAGAACCAAATAGAAAATTTGGTTTCTTCCTCATTTATTAAAGAAAAATACCCAACAAAAAAGCAAAGCAAAATCATTCTACTGGGGGGCGGGGATCTAGTTCTCTGCACTCGTCCTCTGCTTTCATGAGCTTTTCTTAGAAACACAGGCATAAGTGGCACAGGCAAAAATTCCATGCCGTTGGTTCACGTGGCCTCTCTGGTATCAGAGAAGTGAGGGCCAAAGGTGAGATGCTCACCTCTGGGCCCGTTTCCTCTTTCATCTTTGCCTAGGGGTACCCACCAGGAGGGAGGGGTTTCTTCAGGCCGCTGCACTGGGTTGGGTAGGAAGAACATCTGAACTCTCTCTCAATCTGGTAGAAAAAGAAAAAAAAACAAAACACCCACACAGGGGGGAAATTGTTCCCCCCTGTGTGGGTGGTGGGGCCCCGAGAGCTGTTATCTGCAAAGGGCACTTCTGGGGGTTACCCAGCTGTCACCACCGTGTGGATTCCACCCGAAAACCTCAAGCCAAACAGTGGAGAATGAACATCAAGAGGCAATTTTCCACTCTGAGAAAATGACTTGACTTTACAAAGGTAAATTAAAACGCCATGATAATAAACAAAACTTGGGCAGGACCTGTTGTCAAATGCACTCGCTGTCACAGCAGACACCCTCCTTGCTCGGTATGTCCACACTGTCAGAACATGACGGGGTCTTTCTCCACTTCCCCACCTCTCAGCCCCCTACCCACACTCCACACACACAAACACGCATGCACACGCACGCACGCAAACACGCACACGTGCACACACAGGCACTCCTGTACCACACAGACAGAGCTGGAATAACTGGTCTAGCAGGAGTTAGAGGTGTCTAGGGCAGAAGTGGAAGTGGTTGGGTGGGAATGTGTCAGTGTGTATTGGAGTGTGCGTGCATGTGTGCGTGCGTGTGTGTGTGCATGCTCACATGTGGCGGGGGGGTGTTGTTCTTAACCCTGAACACTGTTCATTTGCACAAGGGAGATGTGATAGCTGGAGCACCACTGCACAGGCATCGAAACAAAATCAGGCCTCCTTCGGGCCCCAAGCCCTCTGTTGCCACACAAGGGCCCCCTGTGGCTCTGGGGTGGCTACCTACCCCCACCCCCACCCCCAAGTCTGCAGCAACCTGAGAAGCACTGCCTGCTGGCCAAAGTTGGAGTATTTTAGTGACTTCTTTCCCTCCTCCCCACACTCATCTCCTTTAAGACCCCCAAATCCATTCAAGAGCTTCTAATCTAAACCATCCCCCCAATATTGCCATTTTGGAACCACGTTCCCCTACATCCCCACTCCCATCTGCTACAGGAGTCTGCTGGGTTTCCCTTCAACATCTCTCTTGGCCCTGGCCCTCTTGTTAGAAGTTTGGAAACAGACCTGGTGATAAAAACCTAAAGTCCCAAATCTTACGTCTAAAGGATCTCTACCCACACAGGGAGGACCAAGGAAGCCCTCAGTTCTGGCATCTGGGTTCTTGGTAAACGTGACAAGGGAAATGGGAACCACTTCTTAATAGCAACCATGAGCCTTGGAAATGAGCCAGAGCTGTGGAAGCATAATGTACAACCCCATTTTAAGAAGTAATCAACAGGGAAACAGTAAGGCCATTCCTCAAAAAAATTAAACTCAGAATTACCATATGGAACTCCACTACTGGACACATACCCAAAAGAACTGAAAGCAGGATGTCAAAGAGATATCTGTACAGCCAAGTTCATAGCACCATTGTTTACAATAGCCAAAAGGCAGAAGCAATCCAAGCATCCATGCCCATCGACAGATGAATGGATAAACAAAATGTGGTGTATATATACAATGGAACATTATTCAGCCTTGGAAAGGAAGGAAATTCCGGTAAATTCTGACATACTCAGGGGCTGAGGAGCGTGGGGGAGGGGAAAGGGAAGTTATTGTTTCATGGGTATGGAGTTACAGTTTGGGATGATGGAAAAGTTCTGGAGATGGAGAGTGGTGTCGATTGCCCGATAATGTGGATGTATTTAATGCCACTGAGCTACACACTTAAAGATGGTTAAAATGGTGCTTTGGTTTGAATGTGTCTTCTCCAAAATTCAAGTGTGGAAATTTCATGGCCAATGTGACAATATTAAGAGGTAGGACCTAACGAGGCAATTAGGCCATGAGGGCTCCTCCCTCATGAACGGCATTGAGCCTTTATTTAGGCTTCACAAAGTGTCCAGCTGGCCTGTTCTTCTTCCTTCCGCCAAGTGAGGACACAGCGCTCCTCCCTCCAGAGGATGCAGCGACAAGGCGCACCATGGAAGCAGATCGCAGCCCTCATGAGACACCCAACCTGCCAGCGCCTTGATCTTGGACTTCCCAGCCTCCAGAACTGTGAGAAAGTAAATTTCTAACTTTATAAGTTATCCAATTTATGGTATTTTGTTATAACAGCACAAACAGACTAAGACAACTGGCCAATTCTATGTTAAGCGTATTTTACAAAAAAAAAAAAAAAGGTAACCAAAAGGATAGAAGTTTCAGCTAGTCCAAACAAGCTAACAGGATTTTGAAAAAGAGGACTCAACCAGAAACCCACATCCTTCATCTTTCTCCTCCTGGAAAAGGTAGGTGCCAGGACCAGGCATAAGGAGAGGCAGAAGAGCCAACACAAGGCAAAACAGTGACTTGAAGGCTCCTAAGAGAAGAGGCCAATTCCTCCTGTGCCCACTCATGCCAAAGAGGTGACAAAGAACACAGGGAAGGAGCAGCAGGTGGTGCAGGCCCACCCTACAAATGGCTCTCCAGTGACACCTTACTTAGTGCCATCAATTCCTGGCAAATGGGGGTATCCCAGAATGTGGGTTTCTTTCCCACCACCAATTGACAGATGTTGCTATATTTCCTGGAAATTTTAAGTTAGAATTCCTTGTATTTCAGAAATAATTTTTGGAAAACACAACGCTTTGATAATGCCCTCTGTTTCCACATATTAAAGATGCAAGTCCACGAACAGGTCAAACGCTCCTCAGTACCTCTCCCCCATCAGGGCTTGTCTGAACCAGAAATTTACATTTTGTTAGAGGCCCAGCCAAGACCAAAAAGTCCTCACATTGTTTCTGAGTCACTACAATCACTTCCTTATCATTCCCTCTGCTCCTAAAGTCTTCAGACTCCTGTACAGGTGACCCCAGCCAGTCCTGGCAGACTCTTCTAGTGTCACTGGGCCACCACTCACTACCAGTTCACCAACCCCCAAGGTAGATGGTGAAGGACCTTGGAACTTGCAAGGGAGTCTCAGCAGATGTCTTCACTTTCCTCCTCTTCAATCTCATCACTTTTAGTTGTCACTTCTCCCACTTATTTAGACATTTATTTGTTTGTAGCTGCACTTACATGAATATTCATGACTCCCTGCTGTAAACCAAACACCTCAGAGCCAGAACGGGAGACTGGACAGGCTGAAAGCAAATGTCCCTGGAAATGCAGCACAAGGAGAAGCCACATTTTCCAGGATGTTCCCTGGTCAGAGCACAGAGGGTGGGACTTGTGTCTGTCCTTCAGCCTTCCTCACACAGGCCTATTGTGCACCCCCAGCCAGTAAGTGCCTTGTAGCAAGAACACTGTCATATATTTCTTTTCACAAGGGCTCCAAATGAAGACTCCAACGCTCAGCTGGGCTCTGTGGCTGACTGTGTGTCCCAGAGAGCCCATTCCACATGCTCTCATGACCACATGACCCTCCTCATGCTGCGAGCTGGGGTCTCTGTTCCCTCCCTCGAGCATGGGTCGGGGGTTGTGACTGCTCCAACCAATGGGACAAGGTGGATGTGATGCTATATGACTTCCCAGAATGGGGCACAGAAAGGAGGCAACTCCCACCTAGTTCTCTCTTTCCACCACACTCACTCTGAGAAGGCAACCACCGTGCTGGGAGGAAACCAAAGGGCCCACATGGACAGGAGCAGGGGCCCCTCAGAGCCAGCATCTCCCACCAGCCGCATGTGTGAACGAGCCTTCAGATGCCCAGCCCTCCAGCCTCCCAGCGGAGGCTCCAGACTCTGGGAAGCAGAGACGAGCCACATGCACTGCCTTTTGCATACCCCTGACCCACAGGACACACGTGCGTGACAGATGGTAGCTTAGGCACACTGGGCAACCATAGGAACTGCAGCAGGCTCCACAAATATGGCTACAGAATGAGCCACTCCAAAGCTCCAAACTCTCTAAAACACACTTTTGTCAACAGCCTCCACTTCCTTCTTTGTAGAGCTGAGACTTGGTGTGGATGGATTCTGGGGCCCGCCCTGGTCTCTTTCCAGAAGCAGCTCCCACCCACCAATATGGTGGCCAGTGCTTTGAAAGTCATAGCACCTTTACTGCCAGCCTTCTCTGTGCCTGGTGCAGGCTTGGGGCTTTCTGCCTGTGATATGCATTCTTCATAACAACCCTTATGATAGGTATCTTAGATAAGCAGTGAGAGAGGGTGAAGTTAGGGAATTTGCCCAAGACAGATTTTCCAGCAGGTGCAGAGCCTAAGCCTAGAGAAACAAGTGACTTCTCCCAAACCACTCAGCTGCTAAGATGCAGAGCTGAAGACGCAAACCATGTGACTGACCCCTTGACAGCCATTGTCCATCATCCCACTAGTTTCTCCACAAAGCATGAAATACCTTGGCCCAGAGAGACTGAAGCCCACACCACGGACAAGTCTAAGGATTCCAAGGTGAAAGAAACTTCTCTCCATCTTCCCAAGTTGTAACTCTGAAGAGGCATCAGGGCCCTACGGCTGAGCATGGACATGCCCACAGAGCCCTGACAGGTGCCCACATCTTTCCCTTCATCACAATGGAGCCCACCTACAATGGAGCCCTTAGCTCCTGTGGGGCTGTGCCCACCTTCCTACCCAGCCTCATAACCACTGTCTTCTAACCATGTTTCTTCAGCAAGGCCGGGCTGCTCTGGGGAAAGAGGAACCAAAGGGAAAAGTGAATTGCAATCCAGGAGGACTGCTTCCTTCCAGAACTCACCCAGAGCTCCCAACCCCATGGGGAACCATATCTAAGTCACCATCCAGGCCAAGGTAAAGAGACATCTTCCCTTTCCAAATGAAGATCATGTTCAGCCCAGAGAGGAGTACCTACCAACCAAGTGTGGTGTTGGCGACAGTCCCTGTGGCCTCTGGCAGGGAGCCGGAATCTTCTCTACAAACACAGGCCCAGGCCAGGACAAGCACAGGGACAAGGCCCCAGCTAGCATCAGGTCTTCCCCACTCTGCCTCTTTACCTGATTCGACAGGGTTGATGGCTGGGCAAAAGGCCCTCAGCCTGAGAGAGTAATAAAAAGGAAGCTTTATTCTCAATGTACATGCAGACTCCAAGTTTCTGCACAAGTTATAGCTCTCCACAGAGCCACAAGAAAGTAACCCTCGCCATTTTTGGAAAAAGCATGCTTGTTCCCTGAACTAGAGCAACATCTTAGCTTTCTTAGGGAAGGGGCACCTTTAGCTCACACATAAACAGGCTGCTGCCTTCCCTGACGTGCAGGACTCATACATGACTGAGAGGAAAACTCAACTGAAGGAAAGGAAAGGAAATGTTAGAGTCTCTTTCTCTTTCTCTCTCTCTCTCTCTCTCTCTCTCTGCACCACCCCCAACACACACACACCCGTACCTCATTTTGGAGCAATCCACAATTAGAATATTCTGGAAAATGAGGTTCTTGCAAGTTCCTGAGAGAGCATATCCCCCCACCACACAACACACCCAGTCGGCCTGAGGGTCTAGGGCTCAGGGTGCATTCGATGCTTCCTAGGTGGGCCATGGCTGTGTGCCTCACCAGCTGCAGCGGCCTCACTGGGCTTGCAAGGGCAGAGCCTGCTCCTGCAGGGCACCACGCTTCTGTCGTGGGCATGCCTCGTGCACACCTAGGACTTGGAAACATACAAGCGATAGATGGCACCTAAAACATGGCACCTTTGCATTTGAGAAAAACAGCAGAAGCAGGAAGGTCACTGTCACCTTCCCCTCACCCTCCTCCCCTCATGCAGGCCACAAAGCCCTCATTGGAGAGATGCCCTCCTTATACCCAGTGGAAAGGAACATCCCCATGTCTGAAGACACAGGGTCACAGAGAAGAATCTGAACAAATACACCTTGTTTGTTAAGCACCCCCGCCAGTTTATTACCATTAGCTCATACTCCCTTTGTCCAATCACACTTCTCCACATCCGTCCACTTCTCCACATCCGTCCACTTCTCCATTAGACTAGCATAAAAAATACACAGCTTTCCCTGTTTCTTTTGGGTCTTCATAGGAAGACTCCAGTACTATGTAAAACCTACATGAAATAAATGTGCATGCTTTTCTCTTGTTAATCTGTCTTTTCTATGAGGCCTCAGCCACGCAATTAGGGATGGGCTAGGAAAAGACATTTCTTTTCCCCTGCACAATCGTGAGCTTCTCTTGAGCAGCTTTCCTCCCCAGGTCTCCGGGAACATCCCACACAAACACCTTCCTTCCTACGTGCTCATTCCCAGGGGCTCGAATCCACGCCTGCCCTCTTCTTGCTCCCTGCAGCTTTCTGGGTCTCAGGGATTGCCTATCATTGCGCAATTCACACTTAAACTGAAACCACACATACACCTGTTACAAGCATTTTTCAGAGGCCAACTTGTTTTGAAATCAGGTACCTTTGGATTGTTTGTCCAAAGCTGAACCAGATGTCCCTGAGCCCCAAGCTTATGTCCAGAGGGTGGCATTTTGGGAATGCCGTGAGCACAGTTTGTGTAAGAACGAGAGACCCTGCTTACCACCCTTCCATGGCACTGGATCCTACTTTAATTAATTTAACTTCTCAATGCATTGTTATGCATGCAAAGTGGAAAAGGCTGATACTAGCACAAGAAATAAACATTTTTCATAAACATGATGCCATTGAGTGAAAGGCAGAAATCACGAAGACAAAAATGGGCCTTTTCATCATTGTCAGATGTACCAAGACAAGAGAGAGAGGCCCCACATGGATCAGGGCAAGGACCTCACAACCAAGTCCTTGCCCGGGTTTTTCCAGCTGGCAGGGACGCAGGATATCTCTGTTTGTGGTTCTCACTCTTGGAAAGTGAAAACATGACCCAGAAGTCACTTTTGTGTCCCTGCCCCAGAGCATTCCATTTTTTTGTTTTAAAAGAAATATGTTCTCTGCCATCACTTTTATGCAAAGACCTTATTTCTCCAAATGGTGATGTACTCTAGCCAATCAAGCAGCTAGAACAATTCCATCCAGGACAGTGACATCATAGTAAAGCAGCCACTAAAATTAAGTCAAAAACCTGAGACTCAAGCAAACCCAGAGCTATAAACTGGTAAGGATATTTCTTCAAAGAAAAAAAAAATGTGAAGTTTTACCTGTGGCTATAGCGAATGGCTATCGTCAACCCAAGCTGTAATTAAAAAGAGAGAGAAACGAATTAAATAATATCAAGAATATGCTGAATTCATAAGAAAATTAACTTAATATGGTCAACTGTTTTTTAAACATTTCCTAAAATGCCCTACTGCCACTGCATCATAAATAACACATTTTAGTGACAGATCTTTAGTTTCAACTTAGCTCTTAAAGGATAATCGTATTTCGAAACGGTCTTAAAGAAACATAAAATATTTCACTGTGGATTAGGCAGAAGTTGTCCCTCATCAGGAAAGAGTCCACAGCAGGGCTCGTTTAGTTCTTGAGACACAGCCGTGAAAGGATGGGATTGCAGCGTGGGGCTGATTCCAAGGCTGGCATTGGGACAACATAGCCACGCAGGGTCCTGGGAGCCAGTTCCCTCTCTACCCCCTACCCCAGGAGCACCAGGTGGACCGGCCACCTGCACCAGAGTCTCCCTGCGGGGATCAGCACAGCCTTCATATGGATCCCGTAAGCTCAAGGCCAGCCAGCCTCAGCTCTGAGGACAGCAAAGAAATAGAGCCTGACATTCACGTGTGACAACGAGAGGTCGTGCACATGATTGCTGGGCACAGCAACAAGTGGAGGTTGAGATGAAACTGTGATTTCCTCTTTTCTCTGCAGGGTTGTCAGGAAACCCTCTCAGGCATAAGTGGGGGTCAAATCACATGGTGTGGGCCTCGGCTGCACACCGTATGATGCATGCAGCCAAGTTCAGCTGCATCGGCAGGCATTGAAATGCTCAGGGCCTCGATTTTCCCAACTGTAAAATGGGCAAAATAATTATTTTCTCACAGGATTAATGTAAGGATGAAGCAATTTTTCTATATTTGTGCATTTGTATCTGTGTATATGTATGTATGTGTGTTCCTACTGCCCGGCAGGAAAAACTCTATAAATAATACGGACCACAACTAGCCCTATAGATAGGCAATATCCCATTTAGGACAATGTTGGTACATTCCAAAACTTAATTTCTAAATTAGTTTTGATAACTTTGAAAATATTTCATCATGTCACAAGCAATGGCTGGTGTCAAACACGCCTGTGTGAGTCTCATTCACCCATGTGTGCCCAACTATATGGTGTGACTAGTTTAAGAGGCTCACAACAGTTAAGAAGCTAAGTGTCATCGATAATATCATCTCATATGTGGAAAGTCTGACAAAGTTGCACCTTAAGGTCCCTAAACATCATCTGTGGTTCCCTTGATGTTGGCCCCAGTGGGGTTGGGGGTGGGGAGGTGACATTCATGGTGCTGTCACAGGTGGTTGCAAGGTGACACGAGGGTCCCCAGGCAGTGGGAGGGTGGCAGGAGTGGGCAAGAGCCAGAGGGAGGGAGAGCTATGAGAAGCAGAACAGTTGAACTAGGAAAGCCCAGCACCGCTGTCCAGCTCAGCACACTGCAGAGTCCCCCAGACACTGTTCAAATAGCTGGACTCCAGCATGACGCAGCCGTGTGCCACCACGGCAGGCGCCCGGAGTCCAGGACCAACCATGGTGAACCATCAGGAATCAGAGAGAAGAAGGCCCAAGTTCACAAAAAGAATATCTAAAAGTGAAGGCATGAAATAGATAAAATCAAGTTGATTTCATATCACACTCACCTGAATTTATCCAATTAGCTATCTCAACTAAACTAGAACATTTTCTTTTGAAACTTAAGCAAACAGAAGAGGCAGATGCCTCAGGGATAATCAAGAATTTAAAGAACAAGGAGGAAATTACGTGGGGAAAGGAAGAAAAGCAGCAACTGCAGGCAGAAGGTCAGGATGAGCAATTTACGGATTTCACATACGGGTCGCTTTACATTTCCCGGGATTAAAAAGTTCTGGTGTAGAGTTAGGCTAATTATGAGATAACTTTACTGACTGAATATTTTGATAAGCTTTGGAGCACAGTTTAACTGGTGGCTTTTCCAGTTGAAAGATAAGCCCTTGCTGGAGTAAGGAGAGGAAATGGGGTGGGAGTGACAACAACAATACCACACAAACAAACAAAAAAAA
>JAQIFY010003198.1:0-12736 GCA_028533085.1 Varecia variegata | reverse complement strand
TTTTTGGAGGTCATTTACAACTAAGCATTTTAGAAATTAACAGTACCAAAATAGATGCGCTTTATTGTCAATTTCAATGAGTTTTTAACTAATCAAATTTTACATTTTGAAACATGGAAAATCACTGTATATTTTCTTAGAATTTCCAAGATTATATATATTCATGAATTAAGTTTTATTTCAATAAAAGGAGCATTTATTCAATACCTGCTATACCAAGCATTGCAGCAGGGAAACAAAGCTCACAAAGATATTGCCTCTGCCCTTAAGGGGCTCACAGACCACTGTCTTATCAGTACTATTTTTGTGGTTCTCAGTCAAGTTAAAAGCTAGAGAAAATTGGCTAATAATTAGTGTAGGGTTCTCTCTCTCTCCTCCAAAAGATAAACATTTTTTGCAATCAGTATCAAAAGAAAAAATGCCTACGTTTAGTATGCTATGTCTATTAAAAATGGTGCTATACTTCAATATTATCATATGCAGTTTTAGGCAAAGATTCTTTATCAACATGCACACATTCCAGAGTAGAGGTGAGGCCTGGAGAAACATGCATGGGCATGCAGACATGTAAAATATTTGGTTCTGTGGGTATGCGGAGGGCAGAGTTTTCAGTGCCCATTCACATTTCAAGCTCAGATTCTGACATATCAACACCAAAATCTACTTACATTCTCATTCCCTCTTTAGGATGTCCTATTGTCAAAACGAATTTCTGTTTCTGGATTCTATAATTCTGTTGGCAATAATTTTCTTACCCATTGGAAATGAATAAACCCTTTTATCACATTAAGTTGTCAGTTTTGTTAAAAGTATCCTGGTGATTTAAAATTTAAACACCATTCAAATACGGTTGTTTCTTCTCTTTTCTAAAAAAAAAAAAAAAATACCAGGCTGAGGGCAAAAAAATTAAATCAAATTTTATCTACTTAATTGACAAAATTAACTAAATCTTGGTGTTTAGGATTTTAGCATTGCTTATTAAATTCTAACTATAACTGAGCTGTATTTCTCCCTTTATAAGTTTAAAGAGCTTCTTAAAGTCTTAACTGCTTGTCAGCATCCATGTATCTCAAAATGTACAACTTTGAGCCAGGTGGCCACTGATTTTTCTTTCCATGCATAAAACCTAACAAGTCTCAGCATATTTTATCCTGGCAGGGCTCCCCGCCCCCTCCTTTGCTTTTTCTCCTGGGAGGCTGAGCATGTGTGTGGTTAACTAAGTACCACAGTGGTTAAGAGCTCAGGCTGTGGAGCCAGACAGATTTGGGTTCACATCCCTGGATTTGACTGTTACTATTTGGGTTCCATTAAGTTACCGTTCCTGGCAAAGAGTTACGTGTTCAGTGGGGTAGAATAAGTGTCCAGTCAGGGTAATAGAGGCCTTTTTTACTAAACAAATGTTACAAATGGAAGCCAGCTGGGTCTTCGTTCAGGCTTCATCTGTAGAGCAGAAATCTTCCTGCTCCAAGTTGAGAGCTCTATCTTCTTGCTCTTTGATGACCTTGGGCAAATCACTCAAGTGTGGGATCTTCAATTTCCTTATCTCTATGATGAATCTGTAAATTCTATCATCTCTGAGTTCTTTTTCTCACTATGTTGAATAATCAAGTGCATTGTGTTACTTTTTATCGAATTCATATATATGGACTATTAGTAACAGGATGTCATATTTACCCTTTACAAAGCACTTTTACTTAGTCCAATCTGAGCTCTTTAAGAGCTTGCAGAGACAGACACTCACATCCTTATTTTATGGTTTTGGAAATTGAAGCAAATGACTTGCTCAAAGCTTTAATACTAATAAAGTAGCAAAACTAGGATCAAAAGTTATTTCTCCTGGTTTTTACTTTTTATTTTGCAGTAACATTACAGTTACCTTGCTACAATCATAGCACATTTAAAAGAAGTTATCCCATGGCAAATAAATATTATTGTGTAAGCAGTATGCTGAATATCTTTTCCTATCTCTGAATTCTAGGTCAGCTTTAAATGTACTGTCTTCCTGAACCTGCCTTGTTCCAAAGGACCCACTTCAGTCTGGGGAGGCTTTAAGGTTGTAGATGTGTCCAGTTTCATATAAGGCAGGGGTCCCCAACCTATGGTCAGTTGTAAAATTATTTTATTATATATTACAATGTAATAATAATAGAAATAAAGTGCACAATAAATGTAATGTGCTTGAATCATCCCAAAACCATCCCCCCAACCCTGGGTCCATGGAAAAATTGTCTTCCATTAAAACAGTCCCTGGTGCCAAAAAGGTTGAGGACCACTAATTTAAGGAATATGAAGATCAAGGAAGCAAAACAGAGGAGAAAAATTCAGGGATGATCAGAAAATCAGATGTATTCCGAAGTTATCAGTTAGGGCCCTAAGAGCTACCCTTGACCATATTACGAACAAAGGGTAATTATAAACTGTGAATTCTTGTTATTAACAACCGATAATCTACTGTGGGACCACTGAACCACCCAAGACACTCTGAAAACTGAGAATGGGTTAAGTTCAATCAGATCCCTCTGTACTCTCAAGGTCCACCCCATGAGAGATTTGCAGTGGAAGTAATTATGTTGCATATTTCCCTCTATTAACAAGAAAAGAAAATCTATCTAGGAATATCAAAAACAGGCAAACAAGGAAAATAACTCACAAAATGTATATTTGAATTACTGATAGTATGATGGAAAGAGCACACTGCCAAAAGTCCACCTAGTATGTTGAAACTACTGTTTCTAGCACATATAAAATGATTCTGAAATTTTTAAAAACATTAATTATTGGCTATTTTAGCTATTTTACCCTGATGACTATGATAGAAGTGGAAAAATGTGATAGAAAAGCAGAAAAGGATGGCATTATAAACTTCCTGCATATATGTAAGTGTGTGAATTTTGGGTCTTTTTGTTAAGTTCATCTAGTAAATGGAAAAAATAATACCTATTTTACTTATTTTATAAGGTGGTTGAGAAAATTTAATGAGATAACATAGTTAACAGACTTAGCAGAATGTCTAACACATAGAGGGCACTCAGGCAGCTCTGGCATGTGGATCTAAGTCTGCAATTCACAAGGTACTAGAAAGAGCTATGCCGATCACTGTTGACTGAAGTATTCATATTTTTCCCCTGGTCTTATAGTATTTATCAGCTATCACAAGACAAGTAGATATCAAGATAAGGTTACTTGAGTAAGGTGATATTTCTGTTTGGTGTGTTTTTATATGATTGCATACTTATAGGAGCTACTCTGTATATTTCAGGGATAGTAATATGTATTTTCTAGATCTGTATAATTTTCTGTTGTAGTAAATGCATGAGTTTGATCAGCAAAGAACAAATATTTTCATACAGAGATCTGGGAATGTACTAAGTAAATAAATGATTATTTTTTAAAATGAAAACATGAAAATGGGATTCAGATATTTTTTCTGAGGGTGTTAAAGGAAACCATGTCAGTTTTAACTTCTGAATTCCCTGACTATATAGGGACTATTTATGATGATCAGTGACCTTTAATTTGGAACAGTGCTAAAATGTCATTTTACATCTGGCAAATGTAAGGTTCCTTTCTTCTCTATATATTTTGACTTGGATTAAGTATTACGTCATCACTTCAGGCATGATTCTTATGCATATTATAAATTTTACAATCTGTCAATACCTAGAACAAGCTGAGCTATGGCTAACACTATTTCAACATCTAAGAGCTTTCTTCCAATTCTTTCTAAAATATCTCACCTTTTTTTTAAACAATGTTACAGGAAGTTGAAAATGTAAGAAGATGGTGGAACATGCTAATGGTGTATTTTGGAATACAATCTTTCCATTTGTTAGTTCTGTGCTTCAATTGACAGATTATAGAAGTCTAGCAAAAAACAATAAATTATCTAAATTATTTCCACATTTACATGTCTTTTAAATTTCAAAATTAAGTCAATTCGGTGAAGCCAGGCATTCTGTAATTATGGTTTCATTAGTGGGAGAGATTTTATTAAGAATGCAAAGTATAACACATGGTACCTTCCAGTAAGCCATAAAGAGAAAGTCTCTTATCAATATTATAGTAATAATACATGTGGTACTTGTTACATTTACTTGTAAGGTGCTAAAGAACTCTATATATTGTAAACATGTAATTAATTCTTGCTCCATGCTTATAAGATGAGCATGCATAATTATTCTTATTTTAAAGATGAACAAAATGCAGCTCAAATGTATTATATTATTGGCCCAAGGACACACACATTAGTGGAAGAATAGTACTTAAGTCTCCACATTTTTAGTAAAGAACACAGTACACTAGGTAACCTTGATACCCAGAACTATTTTTAAATTACTAAAAGAATATAATATTTTCCAGTTGTTTTTACAATATATTAATGTTATTCTAATTAATAATGATTAATGAATATATTAGAATCACTATAAAAACAATAAAATAGAGTAGAAATGGGTAGAAAGTTCTTCAAACTTTTCAATCATGAAATTTGATTAATCATGCCAGGATGACATTTTCCAAAAGTACTATTTTATGAGAAAAGTAAACTATACTGATAATTTAAAGACTGAGACTTGAAAATAAATCTTAAAGTCAACTATATATTTTGAAACTCTTTAAGAAAGTTTGAATAGATAAATCAGTTTTTAAAGAACATATCAAAATGCTGTTCAATTTTGTCATATTTGTCTTAATAAGTAGATGGCACATTTAGACAAACAATATTTAACTGAAGTTTACTAAAATATCTTTATTGTAAAAAGCTCATAGGAGACCATATTAAGTACCCAGGGCTTTTTGGAGATTTTGGTTACTAAATTGAGTTACTAAATACTAACCAAATTGAGAAGTTGTTGTTTTGGTGGAAGTGAATAGGGTCTGGTAACTATTTTTAGGTTGTTAGAGTATGTTGTGTTATTAATTGCTATAACATGTAACAGTATTAAGGCATTTAGTATTTACTATTTATTTACTCACATTTATTTATACTTTTTATTTACAGTTACTATTTAGGTATTTAATAAAAATGTATACATATAAAATGAATATTCAGACCTAAACAAAACATATTATTTGGTATTTGATAAGTGCTGGCTATGATGACTTATACCAATAAGTAATGCCAAGATTAAAATATAATCTTGACAAATATCTAGAAGGGTCACTTTTCTAAATCCCATTTTGAATCTCAGATAAATAATGTATCATACCCAAACTCCCAGAATAAGGTACAGAAACAATTCAATATAAATTCAAAATGTTTTGATTTATCATTGGCCATTAATTACATTAAGAGAGTCTTGCTTAAAGCAGTAGTTAAAAGAAGCATATAGATGAGGCCATAATTATGAAGTGTAATAATTCTGTGAAATTTCTCATATTTGATCTTTATCAATGGCAGAGGATTTTATACCTGGCTGAACAACAGAGTCATTTGGTGTACATGTTAAAAATATTAATTCCTAATCATCACATACTCTCTAGCCCTGCCCCTCCAGGCCAAAATATAAGCTAAGCCTTAGTCAAAAATTTTTTTTATTGCCCTTCATTTGTCTCTACTAGAAACAGAAATTGGAGACTGTACCGGATGATTGTGAGATTCCTGTGTGTAGGTAGAACTTCTTAAGGATGTCAGAGTATCCCAAGTGCTTAACATGGAGTTAAATATGCATAAAGTCCATCACATGTTTATGAAATTGGCAATGTAAAAATAAGGATAAAACAAGTTTCCTGCCTTCAAGCAGATTGTTCTCTTTTATGAGAGTGTTGAGACATATATACATGATGTGAGAGCAGTACACAAATATATTCTTAAGTGCAACAGGTGTCGCAGAAAGCAAGTACTCAAGAAGTTCTGAGAAAAAAAATCTGTGGAAGTCTTTGTTAAGGAGAGAGATTTGGATAGATGTAAATTTAGAGAGATAAAACCCAAATTAAAAAAAACACTGCTTACTATGGAAACAGTATGAACTAATGTGTAGTAGTTGAATGAGCTCTCAGTTTGAGAGATTACAAGGCACCCAGTCTCAAGGGGCACTTGTTGTTAGAAAATTGAATGAAATATTGTCAAAGCTCCAGGAGTATCTTGAATTAAAGGATGTGACATGTATTAAATATATCATGTTTAGGTCAACTTCACGTCATAGGTGATAATTTTTAAAATGTATAACTGAGTGGGGTATTCAGGATACAGCGTTGAGAGTTTCATATATACCCAAAGGAGGGAAAAGGGAAATTGCTTTCTTCCCAAAGCAGGCTGTTAAGAGAAAGTGAAATGATGCTGTCCTTTTTGCTTGTATGCACCAATGTTTACCAATGGTTAAAGTTCAGAATTATGTAATTTCTAGTGAATTTTCACTGTTATATATTTCTTGGTTGAAATGAAAATAAAGTACTCTTCAATGTGCCTTAAAATAGAAATTGATTTGCTGTGTAACATTTTTGAATCTCACATTCTTTGGGTCTACAATTTTATCTCAGCGCCTCTTCCAGTTATAACATTTCCTGTTTTACCTCTGTTCTCTGGATGGCCATGGACTGCTACCCTATGCAAACTACTCTGAAAATGAGTCTCAGAAGGCACAAATTCACATTTGCTTTCCCACAGGATATTAGAAACTAGCCGTGTAAACTCTGTAAAGAATTTCTTTCTAGAAATTGTAATGGGCTTGAGGCTAAGACAGGCAGTAGCATGCATATATTAGTTTCAGACTCAAGTTATTTATACAGTTATAATTCCTAGGGGGAAAATTGGGCGGGGCGGGAGAAGAGGGGGAAGCAAATCCATTTTCGTAAAAGGCTTATTTCTTGGATATCACTGCCTTATCATATTTGAAAACCTGGAAACATAATTAAAAATTCCCATTTAAGAATTTTCTGTTTAGTTCAACTAATTTTGCAAGCTGTAACTCCTTTAAAGATCCCAGACTTGTCTTCCTCGACTGGCTCTGTGCTGGCAGATCGTGGCTGCACTCAGAGAACTCTGATCTAGGCGAAACTCTGGTTCGGCAATTGAAAGAGGAGCATGTAGGGACAGAAAGCTGTGATGCAACCATGAATAGTACAAATGCATAATGAGTTGTAATAGATAATGCCAGCCAGCCCTGGGGAGGGCAAGATTCAAAGGAGAATATTTAAATCTTCTAAGTTGCCTTCTTTGCAATTCACTTTTTAAGCAGTCTTTAAGATTTCTTCAAACAATCTCAAGTCATCTCTGTCTTTGGTAAAGAAGCCAATAAAACAATAACTATCATGTATTTAAGACTAACTAGGTTCTGGGCACTGTATTAAGTACTTCATGGATATTGTCTCATTTAATAGTTACAACACCACAGTATGTACCTTAATTTGAATGATGAAAAAATTTACAATCACCATTTCAAAAAGCATTTCCGAATATTATAATACAATAAGAATGAGCCACTAATATCTTTTTCACAAGTGTGAGGTGGGGTAGCACAATGCTATGATAGGCTTTTATTAGAAAATGTTACTGATTTTCTATACAAATAGTAATACCCAAATCAGAGCAGTTCACATTCAAGAAAAGAAGGCCACGGCCCAGTATAGACAAATAAAGGACTGATCCTTTGCTGCTTTTCATTTCTGTCTCAACGTCATTCCAAGTATATTTTCATAAAATATGCATTATTGCCTTTGTATAAGACATTTAAATAAAGGAAGCATTGGCCAGAAAAAATGGAAGAGAATGACATTTATCCTTTTCCAACTTTTTATTAACTATGTAATTAAACATTTATTGCATAATTCTGGGCTTAGTACCATCAGATGAGTTCTATGGTTGTTCAGTTTTTCACTGAACAAACCTTCATTTTTACTCTGGGGTAAATTTAAAGGTTGTCCAAAGAAAAATTTCAAAGTGTTCTCTACTTCTATATATTTATTACCAAAATTATTAATCTTTATAGGACAAAGGCCTAGTCCTTTTCAACTGTCTTTAAGGTTGGGGTTTGTTGGACTTCTGTTACCAAGATTTGTCTCAAATTCCATCCATTCTCTCAATACTGGCCTCATATAATTATAGGAAATTATTTTATTTTGTAGCTATACTTAAAGATTTCTTCCCAACACAAACAAAAAACTGTAAATACCTTTCTTCTCCTTTAATTATTTTTTCCTATTAAGAAAATGTGTAATATCAATCATTCTTCTCATTTAAAAAACATTCATTAAAAAAATGAACGTACAACCATTTTAAATACATATAAGAGAGGCACTTCCTTCTCTGAGAGAGATGATGATAATTAATATTTAGTACTGTAGCATACGAGTATTTATGTACTTGAGAGAGCAAAGTTGTGTCAATATTACTTTATATTTACTGTTTTACCCTTAATAAATAAGCAACATCAAGGATTCATGATAAAATTAAAAATAAAGTCAAGTCAGTGATAAATTCAGGTAGCTATTTCTGATTCTCAAATTTAATATCCCATTTCTGCCAACTTGAACATTTTCCTCCACCAAAAGATTTTTGCTGTATGCAAGGTACATGTGAAAATGAATCATAGTCACTCCACCACTGATCTGTACCTGCCAATTTATGATTACTGGTATTTAACATAATTATGAATAATCATGATTCAGAATGTGAAAATCACTTAGGAAGAGCAGGCCAGTTCTGATATGCATCATGTATAATCAAGACAACTAATCTTTTGTTTGCCTACTGGTTATGTAAATGTTTACTCCATAAATGACTGTAATGCAACCAAAGCCTAACCCTGCTACAACCTGAGCTGTAGTTTGGAATAATAATCTCCCCCATAATAATTATTTATGTTTTTTAGTTATTAACTTCTTGCAGGAATGAAACTGGAATTGAATTCAGCCAAAACCAGGTGCCTATTCCATATATATTTATATATAGGATATATATGGCATATATGCATAATTACGACTTTTAGATCCTTTACCCTGGTTTAAGCACAATTACTTATTTTATCTTGTAACCACAGCAACAACAGCAAGATGAGGTGACTTGCAGTTTAGATAACTTCTCTTCTATCTCAGGACCAGTTGACCATGTAATTTTGCTGTGGTGTATAAAGATAAAATAATCAACAAATCAATGAAACAAAAACAGCCACTGGCACTGGGAAATTGTCTCTCAGACCAGATGCCTGAAAGCTCCTCACATGTCTCAGCTCTTTTTTAATGTTAATATTGCAATTTATGTAAACATAGGTATAAAGTAAGCCTAACAGCAGTAGGAGTTAGTGACTCTCTCATAACCTTAAGGCTCCCTCCTTCTCTATGATCCCAGCTCAGGCCCTTGGTGTGGTAGAAGTAATCATATTCTAGAACACAGAACAGATAAATCAAGTCTGTACCCTCAGAAGTCACTCCTTTCCACATTTCCCTCTCTTTGCTCTCCCTCCATTGGCCCCAAACCAATCTCCTCCTGCCATGGGGCAGGGAGGTAGAGTTGGGGGAGGCCTGAAATTTATTCTCTTTTAGGCTATAAGGGAGTCAGTATATGCTCAGTGAAATTTATGCAATTTTTCAATGTAGATTTGATTTGCATATTTCCTCTTTTTATGGCATTATGCAATGGTCTTTGATGATTTTCTTTCCAGTCATTTTCCTCTTATTTTTATCCCCTTGCTTCAGGGCTTGCAATCATAGGTTAGGTCTGAAAAATTTATAGTTCTTGAGTGTGCAAGATACAAATGATATGCTGGTCAAAGTTTAGAATCTTATTTAAAAAGTGAACTTTTTACCTGATTATCACATATCCCCTTAAATAGCATGGTGTGATTTAGAACAGGTGACTTATTCATGCCTGTAATCCTAGCACTCTGGGAGGCCAAGGCGGGTGGATTGTTTGAGCTCAGGAGTTCGAGACCAGCCTGAGCAAGAGTGAGACCCATCTCTAATAAAAAAAAAAAACAGAAAGAAATTAGCTGGACAACTAAAAATATACATAGAAAAAATTATCTGGAAATGGTGGGGCATACCTGTAGTCCCAGCTACTTGGGAAGCCAAGGCAGGAGGCTTGCTTGAGCTCAGGAGTTTGAGACCAGACCGGGCAAGAGCAAGACCCCGTCTCTACTAAAAATAGAAAGAAATTAGCTGGACAACTAAAAATATATACAGAAAAAAAAATTAGCCAGGCATGGTGGCACAAGCCTGTAATCCCAGCTACTCGGGAGGCTGAGGCAAGAGGATTGCTTGAACCCAGGAATTTGAGGTTGCTGTGAGCTAGGCTGATGCCATGGCACTCTAGCCTGGGCAACAGAGTGAGACTTTCTCTCAAAAAAAAAAAAAAAAAGAACAGGTGACTTCTCTTTGTGCTTGTGCTCTTAGTTGCCACGTTTCAAAATTATAAAGAGCAGGTACAGTCACAACAAAAATTTCCTATCTCTTTGGCTTCTAATATTTTTGGACACAAGAAGACTATAGGATGAGTAGGCTGGAAAGAGCAGATTCCTTTTTAAAACTTAGCAATGGCCATTGGTCAGTGGCCATCATTTTTGATGTTTGATGTTTTTCTTTTCCTTCTCCTAAGCATGCCATTCTTCATTTGTATCCTGTGCTTAGTATTTATCACACCATACTTGTCTAGAATATACTTGTCCAGACACCATACTTGTATGCGAGCAGAGATTGTATTTTAATTCACTTTGTGCAATTTATATGAATTGCAAATAAAAAGTTACATTTCTTTAATTTTTATGAATCAAATTAAATCTTTCCCAACTTTCTGCAGCCAACATTGAGAGAAATCTACCACCAGTCAATTGTTGGTTTATCCTTGTGCATCTCCCATCAGTTGCAGCAGAATACATGGACTTAAACAACCCAAGAGAATTAGAGAAGGGCTCGTCCTTTGATTGTTTTGGTCAAGGATGTTAGTGTAGCTTCTTTCTACTCAAGTTCCTTTCGCTGTTGAGGACAGTGGTTCCTCATTGTGCGCCAGGGGACAGACCCACAGGTTCTTTCTTGCTGTCAGCTAGCTGATGCACTATCTGCTCCCAAAGGTCATGCATCCTCTGGCATCACATACTTGAGTGACCTCCCCAGGCTCCTGCCACCTGAATAAATCTCACAATCTGAGCCCCTCTCTCAGTTTAGGGGCAAAGAGCTTAGGCCACTCACCCACTTCCACTCAAATTGTCAGCATCCATTTCCTCCCCTTTGTTGAACAACACTATTTAATTATCTATGGACATAACCTACCAGAGCAAAATAACAGCATCTCCTCTCTACGTACTTCAGGAAGATCACACCTGGGAGCCAAAGAGCCTAGAAATCTTCCTTATAGGAGAGAGAAGGTGAAAATAAATATATGTTCTTTTTGCTGATGAGCCCTTGTCAGATAAAAATGTAAATTAATGTGTTAATAATTTACCCTGCTATATCTTATATTTACCACCTCTACCAGTGAGTGCTTGGCAGGCAAAGAATTACTTCTAAATGAATGAAAGTATCTTTGCTGACTTCATTTTTCCCATATATGAGTTCAATCCTAATACTTCAGTATTTTTCAGTTTCATATACTTTAGATGCTTTTTGAGGAAGCTCATCCACATTCATAGCTTCACTAACATCTGTTTTTAATAACTCCAAAATCTATACCAATATTTTTACTAATTTTATATCTCCATCTACAATAAGACCTCTTTTGGATATTCAAATTGTGAAAGTTCACAAGTTGAAATCTGAGTTTGTAACTATTTTTCTACTTCTCCCATTGCCAATAAATCATTGTCTTTTGAATAACAGACCTCCAGCTTTTGAAAACAATGTTTTTATTTCTCTTTCCAACCTCTTATCAATATTTCTGACTCTTTCCTACCCTCAGTAATACTTCAAGCTTTCAGTCCTTAAATCTATTAATGTTTGGTTCACACTACCTTACATGTGATATCATTGAACAAATAGTTAAAACTAATATTTAGCAAGCATTTATTATTGTAGGTATTAATAGTAGTAGGTCGTGCATCACCAACATTTTTAAAAAATTAATTTTAGCAAAAAATATTGTCAGCTTCTTCACCTTGAGACATGAAATGACTTTACAATCATTGCAGTGGTCAGAAAAGACATTTTAGCAGCTTCATTCCCTGACTGCAAAACAGATCAAAAAACATTTTTGGTCGCAACTTCACTAAAAGGATCACTATGTCTCCTATAAGACAATATAATATTACCTTGGAAAGCATCTCTACATGGTTCCTATAGTAGCATAATGAAGTTCTAAGGATATTATATTTTACATCTATATCCTTGTTTAGTGGACATCTCCCTGGCTCAAATGAAAGCTCCATAAAGGCAGAGGCTCTAAATGCTTTTCACATTTCTGTATCTCCAGCACTTTGAACAATGCCTGGAGGGAGCATAATAGGTGTTCAATAAGTATCTGTTAAATGCATGAATGAATGTGAATGAGTGTGATTTTCTAATGTATATAATTTGACTATTTGAGACATGTTGCTACACATTTAGTCAAATAGTTCTCATTTTCATACAATCTATAACCTCATTCATGTTTTTAGAGAAAAAAATCAAGTGTATGATACCACTCACAAATATTTTTACCCTGCTTTAAAAAGAAAATGTGGGGGGAAAAGTGTGTTCCCAGGCGTTAGAAACTTCTAAACATCTGTAACAGTAATGCTATATTTGGCATACACTAAAACACCAATGTATCTTCATGCTTAGTCATCTCCAGATCCTGCTAATGCGGCAGCTTGCATTTTGAGCACATGCCTGC
>JAQIFY010003197.1:0-12737 GCA_028533085.1 Varecia variegata | reverse complement strand
CTGAGAAGGGAACAGGGAAGAGCGCCCTGTGTTTGCTCACTGACATTCTTCTGGTGATTGGAATCTAGCTGATGTAGTAAACAGTCATAGGGATACCCCTAACTTTTCCATTCGGACTCCACAAAGCTAAATTTTGGATTTAAAAAAAAACCCACAGCCCATAAACAAGTGTTTTTCCTGAAACGGGCCACACGCAGAAATGGTACCGTCCCCCTCAGGGAGCAGTGTCAGGCGCTGAGAGGTGCTGGCGCCTGGCCAGAGGGTGGCACTCAGCCCCCACCCCACAAACACCCACCTGGGCTCATCCCTCAGGGAGTCTGGGTCTCAAGCACTGGATGGATCTGAAAACTCGAGTTTTTGTCCTTTCAGGCCTCTGACAGGGATTACAACCTGGCAGGCTGCAGTGGATGCAGTGACTGCTCCCGGCTGCCCTGTGACAGTTCTACTAGTGCCGAGTGTAGGAGGGGGACAGAAGCATGATGACACAGACAGGCACTCCACAAGAAGGAAGCCCACAGCGGTGGAAGCCAAGGAGCTGGAGGGGCAGGGAGAACACAGGAGTGAGGGGTAAAGGAGAGAAAGGGGCAAAGGGGACAGAGAGAGATGTAGGAGCAGAGGCCAAGTGCTGGTGGGCGCACACACGCATGTGTGCCTGTGTGTACAAGTGCCTGTTGTGTCTGTTCCTCTGAGTGTGTCTGTGGTTCTGAATGTGGGTCTCAGGGTCTCTATCTATGGTTGTGGTCAAGGTCAGGGACATGTTTCTAACAATTATTTTCTTGTCCGTGTTCCTGAGTGTGTGTGGTTGTGTGTGGCTGTATCTGGGGGGGGGGGCACATAGCTGGTTTCCCAGTGGGGTCTGTCCACTACTCTGGCTGAGGGGGCCCTAGTGGTGGGTGCACCTGGTCAGATAGCAGGTGGCACTGTCTCTGCTGGGTCTGGGGTGATGTCGTCCCCACCACCACAACACACACAAGCACAGTCTTGGAGGGAATAGATATTGGAGTGGGAATCCCAGGACTTGGGTGGGTCCCTGAACTGTTTGTGTCTCAGTCTCCTGGGATAAAAATGGGGACAGAATGGTCACCCCTTGCCTTGTCTCCTCTGCCTTTGTCTCTCACTCTTCTATCCGTCACTCTCAATGTCTCTGTGTCTCTCTCCATCGTTCTGCTCTGTCTCGATCTCTTGCTGTCTATCAACAAGACTGTCTTTCCTCTCTCTGCCTTTACTTCTGCTCCTCTGCCAGACAAGACCAACCAGCTCTTCCAAGGCCACTGTAGGCCTCTGGTCTTTTCCCTCGCCCACCCCAACCTCCACCCCGGGTCGCCCTTTCTCTGGGTCTAGTGACAGCTCTGGTGATCCAAGATCGATTCCCCTACAGCCATTTGTCCCTTCTCTGGGGCGGACCTGCCCAGGACTTCGGGTGCAGAGACTGGCCAGGGCGGGATAGGGGATGGGGGTCCGCGCCCCAACTCTTCCTTTCCCCTCCCTCCTCCAGAGACACAGACAGACACCAGGCAGTGCATTTACAGAGGTTTATTTTCCGTCCTGCAGGGGCGGGGGTCGGGGGGGCGGGGTGCGGGGGTCGGGAGGGCGGGGGTGTGGGGGCGAGCTCAGTAGCCCCCCGGCTGCGCCGGCTCCGCGATCTCGGGCGCCCGAGCCAGTTGCACCAGTCGCATCAGCAAGGCCCCGGCGGGCGCGTCCAGCTGCGTGGCGTTGCTCCCGTCGCTGGCGCGGGCGCGGCGGTGAGGGCCCTCGCGGCACTCGGGCTCGGCCACGCAGCTCTCTGCCGGGAGGACGGTGTGAGCGCGGGCGCCTGGGGTGGGCGCAGCTCCCGGGTCTCCACTGCCCCCGTCCCCCCGCCCTGGCTAGCCCCCCAGCCCCCCAGCCCCCCAGCCCCCCAGCCCAGCTGCTCACCGTCGTCGCAGCAGAAGCCGGCGGCGGCGCAGCGGCCCCCGCTCCCGCAGGGCTTCAGGCCGGACTGGCAGGGCGACGGCAGGTAGTTCTCCTCCTGGCAGCGCAGCGCCTCGGCGGTGCCCACGAAGCAGCCCAGCTCGTCCGCGCAGCAGATGCTGGGCCCGAAGCAGCGCCCTTTGCCCCCGGGGCCGCAGGGGAGGCACTGCGGGCACAGGCGGGGTGAGCGGGAGGACGGGGCAGCAGGGGAGGGGGCTAGGGGGACCCCGCGAGGCCGGGCGGGGTGTGCGGGGCAGGGGTGCCGGGGTTCGGGCTGGCGAGTGCGGCGGGACACAGGCGCTGCAGGGGGTGCTGTCTGCGCCTCGCCTGCGGTCAAGGCCAGGAGTCAAAATCTACTCAAGTCCTTATGTTTTCAGGAGACTGAGGACCAACTGTCAGTAATAGCCCTCTGCATCCTCGCCCTGGGCCGCCGGACGGGTCTCCCATGGGCTCAGCTTGGGGACCCTCCTCCTCAGCTCTGGGACCATCATTGGTATCCACTTTTGGGCTGCCCACCACCCTCCCCTAGACCTTCCTCCTGCCCCTGTCACTCCTGCTTGGTCCCCAGTTCATCCACCCCACCCTGCTCCCCCCAGCAGAGGGCCCCTGGCACCCCCAGTACATCCAGGCCCTTCCTCCCATTTCCTGATCCCTCTCCTGCCTTGTCCTTGGCCCTCCGCCAGCCCCAGCGAGTGGGCCTCAATTTTGGCCCAGACCCCCTGCTCACCTGCCTATGACCTACCAGGCGGGTGCAGGGGCCTGAGTCCAAGTGGGGGGGCATGGACACCTAGGTGCCTCAGGCCTCCAGGGAGCCAAGCAGAGGGAAGGTAGGCTGCAGGGGTTGCCCACCTGGCCACTCTCGTTGGTTCAACAGCTCAGAATTGAGCCTGGGCAGAATCGCACATGCTGATTGGATTTCCTTCAGCTCTGCTCGAAATGGAATAAACACCCCGCACAAGAGAATAGGGGTGGGCTGGGTGGTGGCTCACACCCGTCATCCTAGCACTCTGGGAGACTGAGGCAAAAGGATCACTTGAGGTCGAGTTCAAGATCAGCCTAAGCAAGACCGAGACCCCGTCTCTACCAAATATAGAAAAAATTAGCAGGGCATCATGTCTTGAGCCTGTAGTCTCAGCTACTAGGGAGGCTGAGGCAGGAGGATCACATGAGCCCAGGAGTTTGAGGTTGCAGTGAGACAATGATGCCATTGTACTCTACCTGGGGTGACAGAATGAGACTCTGTCTCAAAAAAAAAAAAAAAAAAAAAAAGAATAGGGATAGATACCCAGCAGAACTTCCTTACAGAATGCCTGGGTAGCACCCACCATTCAGGTGAGCTCAGAGCAATGGCCTTCTGTGGAGGGGTTGGGGGGGACCCGTGCCTGTGGCTGGGAGAGGCTGGGGCTGGATGGGGAAGGCCTCAAATGCTGGTGGGACAGAGCCTCTGACATTCCAGCCCGTCTAGATGACAGGACCCCATGGGCACAGAGGAGGCCTCAGCACTCCCTTCTCCCTGATCTAGACGCAAGCCCAGTTACAGAACTCTCTCTCACTTTCTGCATCCCCTGTCTGGATGGGGACAGTGTCCAGGAGCCCCTTCAGCCCCTCCTAGCCTGCCCAGCAACCTGGTCCCTCTGACCCACCCTGTTGGCCCCTCCGTCCAGCCATGCCATGCCTCCTTCCTCCCCCACACTTCCCCTAAAGGCTGCCTTCTCCGGAGCCTTCCCTCTTTCCTAGCCCCTGCCCCAGGATGCCAGTCCTAGGGCAGTGCCCATGCTGGCTGCCCTGAGATGGGCCATGGGGGGTAGTACCTGTCTCAGCTCCATGTCAGGCATGGCTCTCTTGCCGCCCCTCGGGCAATTCTGGAAGTAGCAAGCGGAGGAGAAGGCCAGCAGGCCGAGGAAGCAGGCGGGCAGCGTGGTGTCAGGCATCCTGGTGCACGCAGGTGGACACTGCGTACAGCGCTGCTCGGTGGCTCTGTGCTGCTGCCTTCGCTGCCTGCCTATTTATGTCCGCAGGTGTTCCCTTGGAGGGGAGACGTGGCCGTCAGGCCCCTCCCCAGCCGCTCCTGAGGAGCCCATGGCCCCCAGGTCCCAAGCCGTCAGCAGTGATTCAGGCGTCTGGGGACACATGTGGGCCTGTCTATGCAGGGGACAGTGGAGGAGGGGTGCAGACCTCCAGGATGTCATTGGCTGGGATGTGACAGGAGCTGCCATGACTGTGACAGCCTCGCTCTGGAATCGGGGAGAGGGGCAGACTGGGGGTGGCCTGGAGAACATCTCTCAGCTTTCTGGCTGCCTGGAAGGGCCTGGGGATGGGGGTGTGTGGGCGACAAGAACCCAAGGGACTGGTGTGTTAGGAGCAGGTGAGGCCCTGGCCCAGGGGTGTCAGCAGACACCCATGTATGTGGGGACCCGACCAGGAGTGGTAGCCCTGTGACAAGACAAGTGACCAAGAACAGCCCACACCCAGGGTGGGGAGGACAGAGGACTTTGTACTGGCTGCACTAAGAAAGGTAATTGCTGTCTTGCAGGCAAGGCAGCTGCAGGTGTGGAGTAAGGGACAGACCCAGAATCAGAGGGGACCATTCTCACAGGGTGGGTGTGCAGGCTTCTGGGGGACGCTCAGGACGTGCCTCCCCCCACACCCATGGAGCAGGGTACAGGAGGGCACAGGGACTCAGGCCCTGAGACTGGGGGCCTTGGGGACAGCTTCTTGGTGTGTCCCCCATCACCTCCCTCCCAGGCAGGACCATGGGGTTGAGGGAGCTACTGTGGAGGAATGAGAGCTCCAGGCCCAGTACGGGTCACAGGTGGGAGAGCCCTGTGGGACCTGACAACTGCCTGCCCCAATTTCTACCTCCGCCAGGACCCCAGTCTGTGGGGACCACAGCTCAGGCCTGGAGTGGGAGTGGGGCCCGGGGCTCCGGGCCTGGGGAAAGGTCGGGCTCAATGGACCTAGCCTGAGAAAACAGCTTTTGGTGCCTGATCCCCTCTCCCCTGGGCCACTGGAGTGCCCCTCTGGTCTTGGACTCAGGCTGTGCACAGCCCCTGCAGGCTTTTGTTCTCCTCTCCAGGGTACACCTGGGTGCTGCAAGGAAGCTCTAGGGGACACAGTCGCCCCCTCCCTACCCAGTACAGTGGGGGGTCCGGCAGCCCTGGAGGGGGCTCCCATACTCAGGACATAACACCAGGCTTTTCAGGAATGACCCCCCATGGGCTGTGAGGACGCTGTGAGAGGCAGTGCTGGGCGGCTGTCAGGGCAGCGACGCCGGAGCCCAGTGGCCTGTGTTGCTTGGAAGCTTGTGGCTTGGGCAGCTCGGCGGACTTCTCCGTGCCCCGCTGTCCCCCGTGTAAAGTCGGGAAGATAAGAGCACCCACCTCACAGGGCTGTGAGGACTGAAATAGTTCAGTATACGAAGGCGCCTGCCCCATTGTAAAGTTAACTAACAGTAGTGTTGCATCTACTAGTAATGCCACTATTCTTGTGAAGAGCCAAAGAGACTTTTCAGAGACAGCAGCTACCTGGATTAGCCCAGGAGGAACATTGTCATCCTATTCGTGGCCTGGAAACAAACCTGGTCCAAAGGCACCGCCCTGCTAAGCCCCCGTGGCAGTGGGGCAGTGTCTTCACTGCGCTGACTGGCTGCATTTCAGATACGCCACCCCACAGGTCTCATGGACCTCCAGGCACCCCACACCCCTCTGTGGGTTCCCTTTCCCAAGTTATGTTTCCCACCTTCTCCGTCCTTACACCTCCTATGCCTCGGCTCATGGTCTTGATTCCTACATCACTTTAAGAGGGAGGAGTTAGGGCTTTCGCCAGCCCCTCCCCCCCCCCCATCGCATGTACCCGGCATCCACCATTTCCTTGGGATGATGGTGTCATGATGGTTAGACCAGCATTACGAGTCAGACTGCAGTTATGCCCTTCTGTGCTAAGTCATGTAGTGTATTATGACCATCTCTGCACAACTTTTCGTATTCCCTGGAGTCAGTGGTCATCTTGGTTTCTCATTTCTGGCCCATCTGCCATTTTTATCCAAACGTCAACATTACTCTTCACTGCCCAAACCTGTCCCCTGAAACTCCTATTATCAAGGTCATAAACTACCTCTGTATTGCCAAATTTGGTGGTCATGTCTATGTCCTCATTTTACTTAATCCACTAGCAGCATTTGACATGTTTGAACACTTGTCCTTTTTTAAAACACTCTTTGTTTGGCTCTATTGACACAACACCCTCCTGGCTTTCCCTCCATCACACTGGCTATTCTTTCTCAGTCTCCTTTTCTGACTCCTCCTCCTTGACATTGACTTCTAAATGTCGGAGCATCCCAGGACTCAATCCTGTGTCCTCTTCCTTGGTGATCTATTCTAATCCCATGATTTTATATACTTTCTAAAAACTGATAATTCTCAACTTCATATCTCCATCCTGGACCTCTCCCAAGCACCACACTTGTAGTTACACCTGCTCAGTGGCGCCTCACCGTGGATACCAAATAGGTCTCTCCAACCTAACATGGTCAAAACTCAACTGCAAGTCCCAGCTGCGCCCCTGCTCTCCCCAGGCTTTCTCAACTCTGCAATGGCACCCACTGCTCCTCCCAGAACCTGAGACTCACCCTGGTCCTTCTGTTTCCCTCACCCTTAGTTTGTCCTTCCTCTAAAATCCATCTCAACTCCTACCTGCTTCTTTCCACTCCTGCTCTGGGATCGGAAAACCTGCTGTTTCCTGTCCTAGAAGCCTTGGCTACCTTCACCCTTCCCCAGAATTCACTCCACTGGCTTAAATGGCGTCTCTTGAGAGGAGCCTTCTCTGACTGCTCTACCTGGAGCATCCCTCACTCCTACCTTGGTTATCTTCTAACTGGGTCTGTGTCGTGGGTTTCATAGCACCTACTACAATTTGCAGTTCATTGTTTGTCTTTTTGTGTTTATGGCTGTGCATGCTCTAGAATGAAATCCCAGGGCAGGAAGGACTCCATCTTTCTTGTTCAGTAGTGTAGCCCCACTCCTGGTGGGGTTTTTTGCCACACAGTGGGTTTTCAATAAATTGTGGAAAGAAGGAAGGAAGGGAACCCCTGGGTACTAGCCTCAGCTCTTCAGGGAGTTGCTGTGTGACCTTGGGCAAGTCACACCTGTTCCCAAGGTTACTTGATGTACTAACCCTACTTCCTACCTCACTGAGATCTTAAGGGAATCAGGTGAGGGTGCTATAAAGGGTTAAGTGCCTTAACAATCCTTACATAACAAAATGTTGCAAGCCTCCAGATTCAACCCCAAATCTCAGAATGTTCTTTCCAGTACTTCCTTGCCCTTAGACTGCCTTTTCCGAGAATAGGTAACAGTTAAGTAATCCTAGCAGAGCATCTGCCTCTGCCCGTCCCTCCTGTGTTCTTATTCCCCTGGTAAATGTACCATATAGCATCTCTGCTGCTGTTAGACGTTGGCCTCATTTTCAAACAGATTCTCCTGCCAGCTGCAAGTCCAGCTTTCTCTCCTCCCCCCTGTTTTCCAATGGTTTTTTTTGAGGACCCTCTATCTTGTAGACAACACAAACACTTTGTAAACCAAGATGGGGTGAACAAAAGTGAGCAAGTTGTTGTAATTAGCCAGGTGTGGTGGTGCACGCCTGTAGTCCTAGCTACTGGGGAGGCTGAGGAGAGGAGATTGCTGGAGTTGGATACCAGCCTGGGCAATATAGCAAGACCCTGTCTCAAAAAAAAAAAAGGTTGCTGTAGGAGCCCAAGGACTGCTTATTGAATTGAGTCAAAGAGAGTAGGTTGAGCAGAGATAACAAACCTATGAAAAAAGTGCTGGGCTTGAGGCAGACAGGTATGGAACTGAAATGGATCCACAGCAGGACTAAGTGAAAATCAGTTGGGGTGTTGAGGGGAGCCTTCGCTTATTTTCAGACCCATACCTAACTCCAAAACACGACTCAGCTGGATCAAAGCACTAAATTGAATACAATCAGAGGCCTTTAGTCCGCCTGTAGTACCAGCTCCTCAGGAGGCTGAGACAGGAGGACCACTTGAGGCCAGGAGTTTGAGGTTGCAGTGAGCTATGATGATGCCACTGCACTCTAGCCCAGGCGACAGAGCGAGACTCTGTCTCAAAAAAAAAAAAAAGCCTGTACAGCAGCAAAATGGGTAGATTCACCCATCTCCTGGTCCAGCTCCAGGTCCCAGGTGACAGGGCCTCCTGCCCTGGGGGCCGACAGATGTTCCCTTTGCTGGGTTAGGGAAGAGTTAGGCTTGTCCACACCACCGCCCCAAGCAGACAAAGGTGCAAGAAACATCCGTGTGTGGCAGAATCAGCAGTGAAAAACAGGAAATTTCGTGGGCCTCAGGGACCCGACGAGGGGCGGAGGTGGCGGTGGTGGAGCACAAATTGGGGGGCGCAGCGCTGGGCGCACGGCCCTGTCGCCTGCGGGCCCCTGATGGGGCGCGCTGTGCTCAGACTGCTAAGTGGGGCATGAGCGCGGCTCAGGCGGCCGCCGGGCCCCGCGGGTCGGCGTCACCCTGGAGCGCAGCGTCCAGAATCACTTAGTGCCATTAGCCGGGCGGGGTGGCGGCGGAGGGAGGCTGCGGCGGGAGGCGGCTGGGCTTCGCGGGCGGAGGCAGCGGCCCGGTCAGACCCTGGACCACACACACCCGGGCCCCAGCGGAGCCGAGCCGCGCGCCCTTCGGAGAGAAGTGCGCAGAGGCGGGGCGGCCGGGGGCGCGGTGAGCCTGGCCCTTGGCCGTCGCTTGGGGTTCCCACCTCCGCCCGGAGACCCCAGCGTCACCCCGCCAACCCGGGGCGTGCGCGCGCGGGCGGGCGCACGGCGGAGGGGCCCTTGGGACGACAGGGAAGTGCGGACCGCCCCGCAGGGAATGTCCCCCGCCCCCGTGTATTCGGTGCCTGTGGTCTGGGGACTGAAGTACCTGGGAAGAGGGGACAAGGGGACGAGGAGGGCACACCTGGTGGGATAAACAGCTGTGCAAAGATGTGAAAGAGCAGGATCCCAGCGCGCGCGCGCGTGTGTATGTGTGTGTGTGTGTGTGTGTGTGTGTGTGTGTATGCGCGCGCGGGAACAGTACACAGTTCTCGCAGCTGTCGAGCAAGTTGGACCAAAGCAGTAAGATACAGACGGCCCCGGCACCGAGTAGGAACCAGCACTGTTCTAAGCCTTTACATATATTTTTCTATTTGAATCGCGTAAAAGCCTATGAAGGAAGAAGTATTTTTATACCCCCCACCCCACCCCACCCCACCCCACCCCACCCACCTCTTTGCAGACAGGAAACTGGGGGACAAAAAGGTTGAGTAACTTGCCCAAGGACCCGGGTAATAAACAGCAGACCTGGGACTTAAACGCAGGCTCCAGAGTCAGGACTACTCACCACTCTGCTGACTCAAGACCCCAGCCGTGACTAAACCACCGGGACATTAATAACTTGCTCAGACTCAGGTTTGGAGATTGGTGGTTAGAGCCCTGGCTCAGACTTCAGGGATGTCACCTACGGCTTCCTCGCCCCCCTGCTGGCACCCTCCATGAGGAAAGTCTGGGTGTCTTTCCTCATGGCAACAGGTGCAGCCACAAAATGGGTTCCCTCCTCGGAGCCTCTCCTTTCTCAGGGAGGAGAAACCTGCCCAGCACCCCCACCCCGAAGTCCCTTGAGGCTGGGCAAGAACCTGGCTGTGGGCACCCACTCCCAGTCCTTTGCCCCGTTTGGGTTAGGCCAGCCAAGGTCCATCCCGAGGTGTGCTCGCAGCCCCATGACAAAATGGGGTCCAGTGAGTACAGGAGAGGAGGGAGTGGCTGCAGGTCAGTAACTGGGGGTATGTGTCCCCAGGCCAGGCTGGGAGGGGTTGTAGACTTGTACAGGTCACTTCCCATGTGAGGACCCTGTAGCACAGAGAGACTCAGTGGCTTGCCCAGGGTCACACAGCTAAGCAGGAGCAGAGCTACCTGGGCAAGGAACCTGTCAGTCCCCAATTCCTGTACCTTCCCTGCCCCTCACCCACCAACCCACCAACCTGTACCTGGTCTCCTGGCTCCTTGGCTCACTTCACATACCTGGTCTCAGCTGTGGCCAGGTCATCTCCAGAGCCCATCCCCTTCTGCCCCCCAGACTGACCACTACTTCCCTGTGCAAAACCTGTGCATGGCTCCCCACTGCCCACTGGACAACGCCCAGATACGTCTAAGAGGCCTGCAGGTCTGGCTCTACTGCCCCTCCTTAGTCCACATACCCTGAAAGCCACACAGTTGCTCCCATCCCCTAAGGAGATGCCTAGCCCAGGCAGTGCTGCAAGGCCCGCTCTCCTAGTGCCTTTTATTCAATTTTTTTAAAGAACTGATGTCTGGTTGTGTTGAATCTGCACAGTTTGTTTCATTAATTTATACCTTTATCTTTGATATTTCATTTTGTCTGCTTTCTTTGAGTTGACCCTGCACATTTCTGACTTCGTGAGTTGCATGGCTGGCTCATTAGTGTTCAGTCTCTCTCCTTTTATAACATATGTGTTTTAAGGCTATAAACCTTCCTTTGTTCCATGAATTTTGTTTATTTATTTATTTAGAGATGGAGTCTCACTATCTTGCACAGGCTGGAGTACAGTGGCTATTCAATAGGCATGATCATCACACACAACAGCCTTCAATTCCTAGGCTCAAGTAATTCTCCCCCATGAGCCAGCTGAGTAGCTGGGACTACGGGTACACCCCACCACACCTTTTCTATGAATTTCAATTTTTAGTTTTCTCATTGTCATTTGGTGCTAAGTATTTCCTAATTTCCACGATCATTTATCCTTTCCCTTCTAATTATTTAGAAGAAAGCCACTGGATTTTTGTTTTGTTTTTGCTGTTGTTTTCATTTTCCATTAATATGGGAGTTATTTTATTATTGATTTTTTAGTGTTATTGTAGCTGGATAATGTGGCCTCTGTTCTACCGATTCTTTGGAATTTTTTGAGAATAGTATTGTGGCCTAGTAAGTGGACACATTTGGTAATATTACATGAATCCTTGAAAAATAATCATATTGTTCAAGAATTGGGTGCTCAAAACTGTGATTTGAAGGGTTCCTATCTTTTCTGCCTTCCAAAATGTGTACTTACTTAACCGTAAGTCTTAGGAGAGGTCTGCTAATGCCTCTCACTATGGTTGTGGATTTGTGTACTTCTCCTGCTTAGAAGATATGTTGTTAAGTGCATGTAGGTTTCTGATTGTTATATGGTCTTGATGGACTATTCCTTTTATCAGTAAACAAAAGTTCTTTATCCTTGATTTTTATCCTGTTAGTAATTTTGCCTAAAATTCTATTTGCCTAATATTAATTGCCTACATTAGCTTTCTTTTTCTTCATCCTTTTATATCTACCTTTCAGTGTCAGTCTGCTTTAGGTATGTCTGTTAAAACAGACTGTAGCAGGATTTTACTTTTTATCCAACCTAAGAGTTCCTGTTTTAACAGGGTGAGCTTAATCTGATAACATTTAAAGTGATTGCTGATCTACTTGGGCTGATTTGCGAACATTTAGCTTCTGTTTTCTATGGACTATGATACCTTTTCACTTCTCTTTCCTTCTTTCCTGTCTTCTAATGGATCCTCTTTAAATTTTATTTCTATTCTTTTAGTAGCTTCACTAAACAATATCTGAGGTTAATCCATATCTCTGTACTCCTCCAAAGCAAGCTGAATTCCTTGGAATGTTTTAACAAGGAATTGCTTTACTCTGATCATTTATTATGCTGTTGTTAATACCATCAATTTCCTACACTAAACAGGAAAAGCACATAAATAGGGAGTAGAGTAGCTAACATTTACTGCATGCTGACAGCCTGTTCTCAGCACATACATTATAACAGTATCGTTGAGCCAGTCATGGTGATACACACCTGCAGTCCCAGCTACTCAGGAGTCTGAGGCAGAAGGATCACTTGAGCCCAGCAGGTGTTCAGCAACTTTCCTAGAGTGCCACAGCCAGCAAGGAGCAGAATCAGGATCCAAAACTAGCATTCTGATTCCAGAGCACCCCTGAGAGGGATCACTGCTCCGGCACCTGTGACTCTTTGATGGGTTCTCCCAGGCTGTGATGTGCCATTCTGACAGAATAGGAAGAGGTTCCACCATTGTGCTCTAAATTTGTTAAGCTAACTTGCTTCAAAATAATATGAGAGGGGCAAATTGGTTAAGAGTAATGCAGAAGAAACAAGACCATGAGTTGAGAATTGTTGAAACCGGGTGACGGGTACATGAGAAGTCATTATACTAACATGCACTTTGTATGTGTGTGAAATTTTCCATAATAAAAAGTTTAAGTATCAGTCCAACCTTTTGTGGATTCTAGGGTAAAATATGATCAATTACTTAAAAGTTGTAAGTCAGGCTAATAAAATGTTAAATAAAACATGTTCTAACTTCCTTCCTTGGCAAATACATGTTCACAATGACCTGAAGGCCAGGTTTAGATTTGGAATTCTCATACCCTTTGGAGTTCTGTAGCAGAACTTGGCAGCTTGGGAGAGATGGTTTCTCCCTATTGCCTTATTCTCTCCCTGTCCTGAGAGACCTCACATGCACACGTGTGGGCACCCCAGCCTTCAGGTTCAAGGTCTGCCTCCCTTCCCCCGCTCAGGCCCAGCCTTTGCACACCAGGGAAGAGGACTGCTCCAGCCCAGAAACAGCTGTGGGAAAGTTAGGCAAGGTGTTCTAGCCCACAGCCCTCAGGGTGTAGATACCCTCTGATCCCACCCTACAGAGAGCCAGAGCATGCTCTCTAGGGCATG
>JAQIFY010003196.1:0-12738 GCA_028533085.1 Varecia variegata | reverse complement strand
TTACATGTTCTCATTAGACTTGCCATCTAACATAATCAGATTTAAAATATGTCTTTAACTCAACCAGGCCATTGATTTTGCACTGGACAATGGCTTTCTTTGACATTAAATTTTACTTCAGAATTCATTTGAGCATTTGGTTATGTGTTGAAATAGGCTTCAATTGTATTGTGAGATGAACTCTTCCTAACACAAATGGAAAGCAGGGAAAAGTATGCTATTTGTCAAAATCCCTTTCAGCTTCTGCCACCATAAAACTGAAATAGTCCAGATGTATTAGCTTTTCAAATGCCCTATATATATTTACTTGATTTTTTTCTCATTGGAGGGAGAGAATAATGCTCAATACTGTCTTTCATAAAGACATAGTTTTTTGTTTTTCATTTTTAACTGATGCTTAAACTGGGTTATTTTTAGTGCATGGTATGTATCCCTCTAATACAGATGAATGCATCTTTTATACAACCATTCACCTTAGCAATATTATAATGTGAAGATGAGTTCCTGACTGGAGTCCTGTATCAATGGACTGTAAATAACGTAAATGTCATCACTCACTTCAGTCCTTAAGAAACTTGTGAAATGGAGACATTGATACCATTAATATTTTGAAAACAGTAGATTCAGTAGAAATATTTCACTCTTATATTCCATTTCCAGGTATGAAAATAGTTAATATAACTTTATAGACTGAGGATAACATTAGGATACTCCATTATTTAGACAATTCTGATAATTCCCATTTTATTGTCTCATAGTCTAAAAAGTTTTATTTTTAAAATGTTAAATAACAAGGATATTTATTTTTTCAATATCTATCTATAAGCAATTCTTTTTGCTTTGAGTATTCAAAGTATTTTTGCATTTGACAAAAATGTTTAAAGATTTATAATATCCAGTTATGTTTTGTTCTTTTGTTTCAATTAATTGTTCTATTTAACAAACATATCTTGATCACTAGTTACAAGTAAGTACCATGAACATAATAACTACGGCCTGTGTCCTCATAGAACTTATATTCTAATGGTGGAGATGGACATCTATTGGAGGATCACATGTGTAAACATCATAGTGAATGATTTGCAGTAGAAGAATGCTCTGATGCATACAATATGGAAACATGAACTCATCTAGGGAAATGACTTAAAGTTGAGACCTAAAGAATGCACTAACTAGATGAAAGCTGTAGGGGATATCATAGGCAAAGTATAATGGCACTTGCAAAGGCACTGAAGCCAAAAGAAACATAAAACTGTATAGAAACTTAAAAAGCCTATGGGCATTGCAGGTCATGGTAAGATTTTTCTTCCTTGTCCTAAGAGCAATTTGAAGTCACTGAGTATGATACGATTGTGGAGGAAAGACCAATACTAGATTACTCAGATTTTCTTCTTTAATATCAGGTAAAGAAACCCCCTAAGCTGATGCCCAGACTATTAACTAGTTAATAGAAGCCTCTGAGAATAGAACTGAGAAAGTGAGAATTCTGAATAATTACTCATAATGAAGGTGAAAGTCAACAAGCTAGGAATATCCAATAAAATCTTCATGAACTTCAACTATAGCAAGTTAACTTCATATACACAGGACACACACACTGTGCCTTTTCTGTGGAGAATCTTGTTCCACTGGGAGTATGTTCCCTACTCTTTGCTGACACCACTGGGACCAGCTTATGGCGAGGCTCTCTCTCCCTTAATTGTCAAATAACTCAATGTCTTGGGGACCGCCAAGCTATAAGACTAGCTCTTACTCTCATTCCCCCTAACCTCTCCGCTGGCAGAGAGAGATCATGAGGCCTGCCTTCATCTAAGAGCAAGGCCCTTCCCACCCATCAACAACTCCCCTTTATCAGCCAAGGATAAAGAAAGAAGGAGAATTAAAGGTAAGCTTGTTTTCCTGAATTGGCTCATGTATTCCTTCTCTTTAGGCAATAATCAGAAGTAAAAGATCCTAAAAATAATCAGGAAATAGATCTTAAACTTGAATGACAGTTTCAGAGCCAACAGCAGGATGTAGTTAGTAAAGTATAAGAAACATGTCATGGCTATATGATTAATGACAGCCATAAGGCCCACTCAGACATCTAACAGTGGCAACAATATGTGTCACTTAGCAGTATTATGCAACCTGGCCCTGGAATTTTCAACCCTGTCCTGGGGAGTTTCCAGGAGACAAGGCCACCTCAGCACAGATGCAACTCACAAACCTTACAACAAAGTTTACTCTTACAAGAATAGGATAAACTCTATTTAAAAAAAAAAAAAAAAAAAAAAGCTTGCAACTGACCTGGACTGACTAAAAGTATAAGAAAGGGAGAGGAGTCCCCCAAACTCTGAGAATGGTCTCTGGAAGGAGACCCTCCTCAAACGGTCATCTGACCCCTGACTGTATCTGACCCATGCCACCAGCCTGCTCCTGCTGTCCATCTTGTAAGAGTCCGGCTGAATAAACTGCTTGAACATCAGAAGGTGTCTAAGACTTATCCTTAATGTAAATCAGACTGAAGAGAAAAAGTTGCCCTTGGGGAAGCTGCTTAATAAGGTCTACCTGAAGCTGCTAAACACTATATACATGATCAGATTTACATCTTTAAAAGACATTAGGAAGTGAAAAAATTGGAAGAGAGCATGAGCATACACAGAGAGAATATTTTGGAGACATAATAGTTTTTATCACAGCTTTGATTAGAGAAGGAGAGAAGTGGGCAGGCACAGTATATGTTTTATTTTTGATATTTTGAGTTTGAAGTGGCAATGACAAATACATAGCTGCTTACATCAAGTTCAAAGGAGAGTTTTGGACCATAAATGAATTTACAAATCATTAGAATCTAAATAACCCCCTTTTTTAGTGACATGGATTTATTTTCAATACAAGTGTTGCAATATGCAATTTCCCATTTTATATGAGAAACCATGAGCATAGAAAGCATACACACAGAAACACACAAATACAAAAAAGACAAAAGGTGGCTCAGACACTATAACTGATTTTTAAAACCCAGTGAAATAAGTCTCCATTGGCCTCACTCTTCAGGCATAGTTGTGTTAAGCGAAGTGTTTGTTTTCATAATATTAAAAAAAATAATGCTGGTAAATAATTGAGCTATTGAGAGAATAATTTTAACTTTAATTTAGATGTACTAAACATATTTGGCAAAGAGAGCATGGGAAATTCAGCTTATTGTATATTTCTTTAAAAAGGCATTCAACTCTACCTTTAGTCAAATGTTTATCCATATCACATTCTGTGAATTGATTGGGGAGGAATTTTAATGCATATAAAGCCAATGAGTCTGAAATACTTCGAAAATAATTTCTATATAATTTTCTATCTTCCATTATTTTTTCAAAATGAGTGAAGTATTCCCCCCAATGCTGATTTTAGATAACATGTAAAACAAAGGAAAATGATATCTGATATTTGATGTTACTATCGTGAGTTTAGATGAGGTAATTTAGGATCATTGTAGTTGTATGGTATGCAGACCATCATCTTTTATGGCCTTTTAAAACTATAAGACTGGAGGAATATGTGATTAATTTATCTTCTCTCCTTATTCAATCTTTATGGTCTCTAAAAACTGCTATCTGAAAGTTATGCCACAAAAGTCACCGAAGTCTTCAGCTTCCCTAGATCAATCCTTTGAATGTCATGATACATAGACTAATTTGCAAATATGACTAGCAACTTCTAGTATCAGCTTCTCTCAGAAGTCATTATTGCAACATTAGCTGGTTAGGACTAAAGTATAGTGCAGCTGAAATGATTATCAAATTAATGAAATAAATGATTACTGCAATTTTTGCATCCAACACATAAATCAGTTATTAACTGGACTGCAAACTTTATCTCTTCAGTTTAAGTTGGGAAACTGCAATTCTTTAGAAGACAGTAGATTATAAATCTAAGAACTTTTATCAATTATTAAATCAAATAGATATTAAGACCCAGCCTTGGAAATACATATTGTGGAGTTAATCAGATCTTATTTTTTTCTATGTAAATAAAATAAAACCTCCATTTATTTTGGTCTTTCCATCTATTCATTTCTCTTTTCATTACAATGTCAAGCAAAATGATAGATCATATTTCTGGCAAATGTCGAAAGTAATAGGAATGGTTCCATTTCCTGATGCAGTTGCTTCAAATGCGTCACATACCATGATGTGGGGCAACAGTTGTGTATTTGGTACTCCAGGGTGAAAAGCAGAAAGGATTCATTAATGGTCCACACCAACACTGCTGTATAGAGCAGTCAGGGAAGCGTATAATTCTGCTTATTTAGTATTTTCATATAAAATGTGGACTGGCATAAAGGGGCTTCTGTAGATGCATTCTCAAATCACACAGATATAGCCAAGTAAATATAGTAAGAGAAGAGTGGCAGAAAGAGAAAATCGGGAAATAGAAAAGTAGGTTTTGTCAGCATATATTTAGTACTACCAGGGAGATATGCCCCTGAGCGCTGTGACCGTTGACAGACATTGAGCCTGGAAAATATACTTCAAGAATGCCCACTTTCTTTTGTAATCAGCCATGCATATGACTACTCTTTTCATTTACTTTAAAAATATTCTACTTGCTGTTCGGTTCTCATTGTACAAATAATATGCTAATTCAGACCTCTATTTGGTGAACGTATATTAAGAAACTACTATATACTGACAATTTCATTGAATGCTGATGTTTCAAGAATAAAAAAAAAGACAGTCGCTACCCTCAAGAAACCATGATCTAGAAATGAAGAGAGAAAAAGAACAGTTGTAATATACCTGTGATGTATGTGTATATAGTGACACTAGGATCCACAGGAGATGCTGGTAGAAAGGTCTTCCCAGAGGAGGTATTGCCTGAGATTAATCACATAGTTTAGCTACCCTTACATGTATGGATATAGACATTCATAGGAGAAACAGATTTCATTTTACGGCAAAATTATTTACTCCTGGGCTTGAAGCTATTTATTATCCACACTAATTCACTGATCCTGATTTTCTATGAGGGGTGTGAATTTGAGGCCTTGTTCTTTTCTTTGTTAGTTGTTTTACTTAACTATTGCTATTTAACAAATTACCCCAAAACATAGTTACTTAAAACAACAAACATCTGTTACCTTACACATTTTCAGAGGGTCAGGATCTGGGAATGGCTCAAGTGGGTGGTTCTGGCTCAGAATCTCTCATGACATTATAGTCAAGCTAACAGCTAGTACTGTAATCATCTAGGGCTGGAAGATATGCTTCTAAAATCATTTGTGCAGCCTTTGGCAGGAAACTTTAGTCACTTTCCACATAGACCTCTTAGTAGGATTGGTCATGACATGGTAGCTCACCTCCCTCATGTTGAGCTCTCTGAGAGGGAAAACCATACAGCATCCTCAAGAAGGAAGTACAATGCATTAAAATAATCTCAGAAGTGACATACCATCACTTCTACTGCATCCTGTCAGTCACACATATCAAACACAATGGGGGAGGAGGTAATACAAAGGTGTAAAAAACAGAAGGTGTGGATCATTGGGCACCATCTTGGAAGCTGGGTAACCTATGAGTTGAATTAGATCTTTAATACCGCAAAGCCTGAAAGCCCTAATTTACATAGTCTATGATAGAAGATACATAAGACTTTTTTTATTTTAAAACTGAAAAGGACTTTGAATATGATCTAGTCATCATCAGATTCAGAGGAGAGATAAGACAAAATAAAGTCTCATATTTAGTCTAAATAATAGTTGCGTATTTGACATCATTTACTTTCATCTATGCTTTAAGTGTTTCAGCTCTGCACAAAAAGAATTCCAGACACGACATTTATCTTGAAAAGCAACTTTTACACTATCACACTTGATGACCTCTTATTTGTCTGAATAGCTTAATATTCTGTCTGTGAAGATAAAAATTTCTTTTGTAAAGTGATATATATATATATATATATATAAATACACACGCACACACACACACACACACACACACATATATATATAGGATTTGACTACTAAACCCTAAAATAAATGCAAGCTTAACTTAAAACCTGAAAACCATACTTCTGAAAGATTCAGAATAATTCAATTCAGTTTATTTTGTTGTACCTTATGGAATTTTTGGAGATTTTTCCAGGTTTTATTGGTATGACTCAGAAGAATATTTTTGTAAAAAGACAAAAATACTGTTATTATAGAAAGCATTTAAAGGTGATAGAGAATATAAATTCAATAAGATCTCATGACTATATTAAATCTATAAGGTAATTCACTAAATTTCTGATTATTTTTAATAGAAGTAAATATCAAGTAAATTAAATTGGAACTTTTTTATCACAAGCTACATTAGAAGGAGATGTAATTGCATTTCAACATATTTCATCTAAAATAACAGGTCTTAATTCTTTCAAAATTGACTATTAATTACAAATGTCTACTTCTACTTGTTACTCTAAATGCTGGACAATTTTAGCAGTAGTTTTCTAGCAAAAGAAAGCAAAAAAAAATTTGTAAAACTCTTGTTTCACTAAGCCATTATGAAACATCATATTTTAGAGCCTATTTCCTCCTACAGGGTTTTTAGACTTGTGGTGAATGTTCAATCTTGTGTACTATTTTATAGCTGCAATCTATGAAACCACCAATGATAGGGGAGTTCAAATATGGACAGCAAATATCAGCAGGATACTATAAAAATGGAATAAAACATACAAAGTTATTTGATCGCATATAAAACACCACTTTAGTGTTATATTGCAAATGTTACTTTGAAATCATGCAGTCTTCAAAAATAGAATGCAGTGTTTTCTGAAGGAATAATTATTTTATAAATATTAATATGTAAGAACCTTTTAATGTCATATTGAATTTATTTCTAGGACAGCAGACATTTTAAACAAACGTTATATTTTTTAAGGAAGAAAAATTCTTTGCATTCAACTTCATAAGGACACAGAGGCATACAGCTTCCTGCCTCAGAACTATAGGAAGGTGGCAGTCATGTTTGTTATAAATTGTAAGGAGGGGACCAGTTCTCTCCTTTTGTAAACATAGACCCAGCATGTCCAAGGTCAAGTACACCTTGAGGGATAGTAGTCTTTTAAGGCTAGATGTAATCATCTTTTATTTTTTTCAAATGTGCAGTTCTAGCTTACCATGTCAGTCTTAAAAATAAATAGTGGTAAAAGTAGAATTGACCTTTAAATATACCAAGCTGCTCAAATCAAAAAAAAAAAAAAGTAAATCAAAACACATCATACATTTTAAAAGAAAAAGTTGTTCACTAATTCATTCATTTATTTAAACATTTTAAAACAATTCATCCTAGAAATAAATATCTGTACTGCAGTTTATTAAGCATATTTATGAGTATTTCATTTGAATTTTTCAATAGTAATTTGATGTGTGTTAAACAATTATTATATGCCAGGCATTGCTTCAGTGCTTTGTACCAGACAATCCACTTAATCCTCACAGCAATGGTGTTAGAGAGGAGGAAACAGAGACATTGAGAATGTGGATAACTTACCTATTACACCTAGGTCACACTGCTACTCACAATGAAGCTGGGTTTTAAATTCAAGATGACCAACTCTAGATACTGTGCTTCTACCATTTCACCACAAAACAGTGTAAGGTTAACAGACAGGAATTTGGGTTATATTGCTCTTCTCACTTGAAAAATAAAAATGGTACTTAAGGGGTAAAATACTATGGCTATTAAATGGAAGAGGGCAGACTATCATTCCAGTTTTCTGCCACCAAGTTCACTCTAACATTTTCCCTTGGATCATAAGGGGCTCATCTTCAGGGGAAGCATGCACGGAAGTAACGAATTGTAATGCAATGCAATCAGCGATATCAAAGGACTCTGTCCAAGGTGCTACTAGATTTTAGAGAAGGAAGAATACCTCTTGCTGGCAGTAGGGGTATGTGGCTAAACTTTACCTACAGAGCCAATCCTAAGTTCAAGGAAAGTAAATATCTAGTTAAACAAGAGATAATTTGAGGAACTTTTAAAAACATCCATGACTCACAACTTTCACACTGGCCCATTTTAGTAATTCAAATTGCCTTTCAATACCATAATGTATAACCATTAACAGTAAAGCCTACATAAAATACAAATGTGGCACATTTGGGGGGAAGAAGTAGTGTAAGAGCTTTCATTTAATAATAATGATATCTAACATCATCAAGTACTTAGTTTGCACTAGGTATTAGTCTATGTACTTTATAGGTATTTATGCTCACAACAATTTGTAGGATGGCTGCCAAAATTATATTATCTCACAGATGTAGAAACCAAGGCACAATGTTCCTTGAACACAGTTGCCCAGGCAGATAGTGCTAGCCTCATTGAAGACTAGGAAGAAGTTCACTACATCTATTTGTGATGTTCAGGTCGGGTCCATCCTCCAAGATAGGTAGCCCTGTCCACATTCAAGGCCCTTGTGTTGATGAACTGACTCAAGTCTAAAAAATGGTTGAGGAGCCATAATTCTCAAGGTTGCTCTCTTAAGTCTGTTCTTCTGTTTGCCATATCTGGAGTGTTTTAGTTTGCCTAAATCAGGAGACACATTGATTTGTTTCCTGGGAACCCCATGAATAATTAACCATATTCAGAGTTCTTTGTTGGTCTAATAGACCTACCTTGCTGCCTACAATAGCAGTTGCGTCCACTTTTGTCACTTCCTGAGCTCAGCCACCTGGGATCCTCTCATCCTCGCTGAGATGAGATTTTAATTCCCTTCTAACTCTACCCTTAGTGTAAATAGAAAAATCAATAGTGTGTTTTTTTCTTTATTTTCCTCCTTTTAAATAATACTGTACTTTCCTTAATTAACTTATCCCCTAAAACCTTTGTGAAGGGAAAGATTTCTGAGATTTCTTGAGGGATAAGTGAAGAAATAAGTGGGATAGAACCAGATGATAGATAAAATCCAACAATCTTGGAGTAAGATTTACATAAAGACATGGTGGCCAGAATCTCTGATTAGCTCACCATTGTGAGTAAATTTAGCCCAAGCTAAAATTTTATTCCTCACTTCTACATTTCAGCTAACTCAAAATCCATATCTACATATATTCTGCAAATTTTAAGTCATATAAATTCCTGAAATTTTCCTATGTGTTTTCTCTATGTTTCCTGCTCCTATTTAGAACTTTCAACCTTTGGAATATTCAGATTCCAAACTTGGGATATGAATACTGGCTTAACAATATGAGGATTGGGATAAGAAGAAATACATCAACTATTTTCTGCAAGTGAAGAACAACTTACTCAAGTAGGCAGTCACCAAGGGTTTCTGTGAGACTTGTGAGTTTAAAGTAATCCAAATCCATGGGTTTTCCCAGAATCCCTAACCTGATTACCATTATTTGCTTCTTTGCTGATCAACGCACTAACTTTCTCATTAAGTTTGATAAATTTACATGGTTTTTAAACTCAGCATCCCAAAGAATCATTCTCTAAGATGTTGTTAGTATATTAATTTGTTTCTGTTGTTGTTTACTGATCTTAGCCCAGGGTCCTTAAAGGCAGGAAATTCTTTTAATATTTTTAAATATAACCTAAAAATGTCTGTGTATTTCATTCTGGAACTTGAGCAAAGAATTTATTTATTTTTAGTTTGCTGTTCTCTCATCACACCTTATTATTCTATGTCATCAGAAGCTAATTTCCTTTGGTTTTATCACCCCAGATCATGCATTTTACCTTATCACAGCCCAGAAATCAATTCAACATTTTCTTGAAGATCTCTGGCCCACTATAAGACCAATTTTTGTACTAGTTAAAGTTCTTTGTTTGCAAGACACAAGCAACAACAGGCTAAAATAAGCCATAAATTATTTTATAATGAAAGCATAGGGTAATTAACAGAATCAAAGGGGAAAAAAATGAAGACCATATACCAAAAATGAGCAGCTCCAGCATCCAGGTAGTGGGAACCAACCAACAGTGTAGTCTATGCTCTGACATTAGATGAATCCATGCCTACATCCTCTGTTCTTATCACTTCCCAGGAGAAAAAGGCAATGGATCAATCTTAGGTCACAGCACATCCCTTGGTCAAGGAAGTACAGAGCTATTTAAGTGCAGTTCCACCAAGATATCAGTCAATGAAGTAATTGCTAAAACAAACATTGAGATACTGTAACTAAAAGAAGTATGAATGTAAATTGTGTAGGCAAAGCAAGGGTTCACTTCTATTTTGAGTCAATAAAATTGCATTGGACTTTGAATATTAAGAAGCAACATCTATAAATAAAAGTCTTAGGTATCCAAACTGTTTTAATTTTCTTTTAACAAAAAGACAAATAGGAAAGAAAAAATGATTAAGAAAATATTCTAAAATGTTAACTGCTCTTCTCTAAGTGGTATGTCTATAGATATTTTCAGTCATATTATTTACATTTTTGTATTTTATAATGATTCTTCAATAAGTATATATTACTTTTATAATAGTTAGAACACATTTTTTGAAGATCAGGGAACTTTTATTCCTGCCAAGAACAGATAAAGTGGACTCACCCTTCTGCCATAAACAATCATAAAACAGGGTAAAATATATGAAGCAAATGTTTTCAGGAATTGGTCCATAGGTAGTTTAGAATTATCACTCTTAAGAGAAGAGATGAGGATTTCAAATGAATTCAAAATTTTCCCTGGCATTCTGTTTTGGGATACTATATAGACTGAAAAGGAGGAATATTCAGCCCAAGTAGAGTGTGATGATGCCACTGAGTTGAGAAAGCAGAGGTTAGATTTCTGGGCAGCTGACCTGGCTAGAATTTACAGATCAAGATACTGATGATTATGAAATCTGCATGGGACTACATGGGTTCTTCTTGGAGGATTCTATCGTGTCTATGCAGCAGGATTTTGAAGGGAGCAATTACTGCAGATGCAAGAGCTAAAGAAGAGAACAGAAGTCATGTAGTACTTGGAGAGTTTGGAATTCTAACTCAGCAAGACTGAAAAGATGTTACTAAACACCTTGAGATCCCAGAAAAGACACAATGTAGGAGTTTGTCTACATGGTCTAGATTTAGAGCCACATCCTAAGACTATGGAAAAAACAAGCCCAATAGGACCAATCAGATCCATTAGAAATTTAACCTCTAGCAAGAACAAATCTCAATACCATTTAAAGGAAGACAATTTAGCTCAGATTCCTACAAGGTAGTATCCTAAACTGCCCAGCATGCATTTTTAGTAATAAAAATGACAAAACATAAGAAGAATCAGTAAAAACATAACCTATAATCAAGAAAGCACAAATCATGGCAAAAAGCAAGGGACAGATAGGGAATGAGGGAAACCAGCAAATTGAAGCAAGGAGTAGGGGCTCGATTTAGGGAAATTTCTGACCAAAAAAGCCAATAGCCATGGTGCCTTTTCTCCATAGCCTATAAAAGTGGAAATTAACATTTGAAATTTGAGAAAACCCAGAATAGAAACCACTGAATAATTGGAGCAGAGACAGTATATCTTCCAGTGAAAATAACATAGTACTTGGAGATAGGAGGCTGTGACATTAAATAGGTTTATCTACCTCTGTGGCCCTCAGTCTCTTCATTTGTAAAATGAGATAAAAGCATCTAGATTTATGAAACCTTTCCATGTATTGACCCATAATTTCTTCTTTCCTGGTTTGATAGTAAGTTAGATACAGAAGAGACACCAAAGCAAAGAAGCAATGTTTAAATAATCTGTGAAATCCCCTTCCATACTTTTTATTTTCATACAATTTATTTACATTGTCATACTCTTTATAAGACTTCTTTTTTTATTTTTGTCATAATGCCTCTTTATCCAACTATAACTATCTGCATAGAAGGCTTCCATACATGTCATATTCCCCCTATAAATACAATTAGCTTCTTCGCCCTTAGAACTCAGTATATTCTTTTTTTGCCTCAGGACATCACATGGACCTTGTCCTTCTGAATATATGCCTCTCTTAGCAAGCCCTCTAAATTCATAACCAGCCAGGACACTTGCCCACTGGATTCAAAATCTGTGATTCTTAACTAGGCAAGAAAGTGAAAAAATTAATTTTTAGGTTCAACAATTCAGAAAATCTGAACTATTGAATAGAAATACACTTTATTCCACTTCATTAAATCCACCTATAATCCATATCTGTTGTTTTTATTGTTTTCCTTTTCATAATATATAATCCTCTTTCCTTGCCTTTCCCAAGGTATTTTCAGCAATGGAGACATGGAACCATCATAGGGCCACCATGCACAGTCCTGGCAAAAATCCTCAACAAGCATTTCCAAGAACTCAGACTCACCAGCCAGAGCAGCCCAAAATTATTCTTTCTGCCCTAAGGCAGTTACTCAACTGCTGTGTGCCTTGAGTATCTGTGTGCCAAAGCACAACTTGTCTTGCTTCCTAACCTCCAAACATTTTCCAAGTCCATATGATGAGCTCTTGTGTTAGTTTCTTTATTTGAATCTTAGTTTCCAGGATCTTTTATCTGTCCTGAAACCCAACCTCTTCACTAGCACCCATTGCATAGGTCTTATTTATTTATTTATTTATTTTTTTAATTTATTTATTATAGCTTATTATGGGGGAACAACCGTTCTGGTTAAGTATATTGCCCATGCCCCTCCCAACCCCCCGAGACTGAGCCTCAAGGGTGTCCATTCCCCCAACAGTGCACATCGCACTCATCATGTAGGTAAACACCCGTCCCCTCCCCCCCCAACACCCCGAGTCAGATCTTCAAGTATGT
>JAQIFY010003195.1:0-12738 GCA_028533085.1 Varecia variegata | reverse complement strand
TCTTTTTTCTACAACTAAAAAAAAGTTCAAAATAGACTATCTAGAGATGGAAAATACAGTATCTAAACTGAAAAGTATATTGGGTTGGATTAGCAGTTATTTAGACACTAGAGAAGAAAAGATCGGAGAACTTGAAATTATAGCAATAGAAATTATCAAAAAGGGAAAAAAGACTGAAAAAATGGTGCCTCGGTGGAAGTATCAAGCAGTCTAACGTGTGTGTAAATGGAGTCCCAGAAGTAGGAGAGATGAGAAGACAGAAAAAAATAGTTGAGAAAATAATTGCTGAAATAAGACCTTTATCAGACAAACGAAAGCAGAGAGAACTCATCACTAGCAGATTTGCACTATAAGAAATAGTAAATGAAGCTATTTATGCAAAAAATAAAACATAGAAATGTGGATTTTTGGAAAGATATGAAGAACATCAAAAATAGTAAATCTGTTGTAAATGACCCATACATTTTTAAAAAATGTTTTTCTCATTAAAAGGTAATTTACTAATTAAAGCAAAAATAACAAAGTTTTGTGGGTTTTACAAAACATGAAGATGTAAAATGTATAACAATGACAGCATAAAGGATTAGTAGGGGAAATGGAAGTGTATGTTTTAAAATGAATTTTATGCAATAGCATAATAGAACTAATAAAATAACTAATTTAATATAGTAACTATTATTTACTACCCTGGCTTAAAATTTTGTGTTCTTTAAAAAAGACATAGCTCTCATCCATCAGTTTTACTAAAAATATATGTTGTCATTTTACATATTCAATATTTTTACTGTTAAAAAAACTTAAAAATCTATTTGTCTTACTTTGAGATTTGAAATTTTGGTTCTAAATAAAATTTCATTTTCTAAAAAGGTCTCACTGCTGAAAATAATTCCACTTCAACTGTATAACTGTATTACTATTATTGTTATATCATTTTAGAAAAATGAGGCTTTTGGAGTATAGAAAGCTCACCCAAGGAAACTCAGTAATGTCATAGCATTGTAAAAATTTGAAGCAATCTGATTTAGATTTGAACTCTATACAATTACAAGAAGCTAAAAAAGAATGCTTATCAGATTGTTTTCTATAATGGTAAGAAATGCTAAATTACGATACAACCATAACATAGAATACTCTACACATATTCAAACTCATGTTGTAGGAAAATGTTGATTGATGATGGAAACATTCTGGATGGAAGGCTGCATAAAAAAGAAAGTAAAGTATGTTTGTTTTTAAACACGCATTCTTGTATCTATATATATACATGGAAAGAAAACTGAAAAACATGGACCAAAGTGTTAACAGTGGTTATGTGATTGATTTTGTGTTTCACTGTGATGTCCATGTCTCCTCAATGAAGATGCATTTTTTGGTTATTATCATATAGAACACACCAAAAGTGTTATTTCACACAAATTCGTCCATTGCAACAGTGAGAAGATTTGTGGACAAAATAGCGCATTTAAAAGGTGGTTTATACCAACTCATCATCTCTTGTTTTTTTTTAATTTTGGAGGGAGTGTGTGGTCACAGATCTTCAATATGTGATCTCCTTCCCAGGAAGTGAGTATCCCAAGGCATAATTACCACGCATAAAGCCAGTACTTATCTTTACTTTAAAAGATGAAATGTATTGTTTTGCTTCACTTTTAATAATTGTGAAATGCTGCATGGCACATAATGGAATCAAAAGAGCTGATACACTGTCAGAGCCGGATCAATAAGACATGGGGCGTTGGGATACAAAACAATGATGCCACTGATTAAAACATCCTTGGACACCTAATGTAATAGGCCTTGTTATAACATTGGACACGCTTTAAAAAGAACCTCCAGAGGGAAAAGAACTACACCCCCCGCCCAGAACATTTCAGGCTAATTTGTAATGATTAAATGCACCATTTGTGAATTGTGAACACAGTGCTATTGCAGAAGCAAATGGAGAGAGATTTCAACCATTAACTCATGTATGTATTTTTTATGATGCACAAGAGAGAGGGAAGTCTTTAAGCTGCATAAAATATTAATGCATTCTTTAATTTTGTTACTCTTCTGTTAACAAGGAAAATCTTTAAAGGTTTTTTAAATTGCTCTTCCTATATCCTATAAGTAGGAGACAATAACCAGAGGCCAAGGCAAGTTCTTGTCTAGGGAGTTCCCTCTCTATCCTTCTGCGTTTTAGGTGCATCCCTCCTTTGAAGATGAATCATCCTATATGCTAAATAATCCTGGTGTTGGAGTGTGAGCGTATGTATGTGTGTGTGAGAGAGAGTGTATGTATGTAAGTGTATATATGTTGTGTGTTATGTGTATAAGTGTGTTATATGTATAAGTGCATGTGCGTTGTGCATGTTTAAGTATGTGCCATGTGTATAAGCATATAGGTATTATGTGCGTGAGTTCGTGTGTGTTTCAGTGTGTTGTGTGTGGTGTGTATAAGTGTACATGGTGTGTGTTGCATGTATAAGTGTGTGTGTTGTAAGTGTGCATATTGCATGTATAAGTGTACATTGTGTGTGTTCCACGTGTTTGTATGTTATGTATTTAAGTATGTGTGTATAAGTGTATGTTGTACGTGTTTATGTATGTTGTGTGTTCCCAGTGTCCAGTATAGCACACAGTATGTGATCAGTTTTTATTTATTAAGTGGCTATTAGAGAACATTTCTTAAGCAGATACTATTTTTAGGTGGGCTGTTGAGTGCAGCAGGGAAGTCCGCTTTCAGCCATTGTCTGAGGACAGTGGGACACCCACCACCTGAGACATTTTGGTTCAACTCTGCCTGGGCTGGATTTGGAGATTTGAGTTTTAAAGCTCCTTCCTTACTTAGAACAGACATATACAAAATATCAGTTTATAAAGGTATCCTTGTTCTTCCTGTGCAACCAAGAAACCATCTTCCCTTGCTCCCTTCATTTTTCCAGTATCTTCCTGAATCACAACCATGGTTTTGCCTTTTTCTCCTAAGGGTATAAATTTGGCTACCATTCTTCCAATAAGCTGCGTTGTGCAGCCTTGTCTGTGAAATGCTATGTGTACAGTGCCACCTAGTGAGCAGAAAGCAGAAACGCAGGCGAAAGGATTCAAACAGGATTTTGCAATTTTTGAAAACAGGCGTGCTGAGTTTGGGTGATAATAAAGAGATGGGGGAACAATTATTACCAAATTCATGAATTTTAATCATGTTTTCACCTCCGTAAATACCTACCTGTTTCAGGGGAAAAAAACTTGGCTCATTGAAAAACTCAATACCTATTAAGCAATAAGACGTTGACATTTTTCTAGTTTTTAGTCAGTGTTTTCACACAACCATGGGTTACTGTACGTAGCTCACGTGATCAAATGGAAATAGACAACTTTTTGTTCTTGCAACGGAATTTCTTTTTTTCCAATAAATAATATATTTTCCTATCGACCTATGCAATAAAATTAGATGTGTGTTTTCTATGGAAAACAGTCTTTGACAGACTAAGTTAAAACTTTTTGGAGACGGGACGTTAGAATACGTTCTGGCTTTTTGACATCTAGAATGATAAAACTGTATCCCCTGGGTCCTTGTCTGTAGTCCAACTTTTGAGTATCTCTGCAGAGGTGATGAGGGAGTATCTCCTGCTACTACGCAAGTTGTGCCAGGCTAGGCTGACACCAGGAGGAAATGGCATTGCTGACACAGAGCCTGCAGCCACTTGTAGGTGGTGGCAAGGGGCACGATGGCCGCTGGAGCCTGGAAAATCAAGAGGTACGTCTGGGGTCAAGTGACAGTAAAATACGATATTGGTTCCCTCCCCTGCAGTTTTAGGAACGGGGAACTTTTAAATACGGTGTGTGTCCTTATGCTGTCTCTTTGTACTTTAAGAAAAAAACAGATGGGAGAGAAAGTAAAGAACAATCACGGTAGCACATTTCTAGATTGACATGGCCCCCTGGGGGTTTTGCAGGTGGGCAGAACTCAGTGGGGCTGTTGCTTTTAATAAACCTGATGAACATCCAGCTTCTCTTCCCATTTCCAGTTAGGGGGGGATATAAGTGCTGATGGCTCCAGGAAATGGTATAATTCTTAGGTAAAATTAGCCCAGAAAGTTTGTTATGAATTAGGGAATGTATGTGAGTTTTGGTGTGAGCTTCCGTTGCTTTCTACTCTCTGGGTCCTTTTTACCTGTGAGTCGTCCCTCCTCTCTGCATCAGCCTCTGGCTCATCTTGCTCTTCCCCGGAGAGCTTTCTTAGTCTTTTTCTCTTTACATTCCTTCCCTGAGCCATTCGGCATCTTCAGCTATTACCCAAATCCCGACGGCTCCCGACTCCCTCTCCAGCACTGACCTGTCTCAAATTCCAGCTCCACCTGCCAGCTGGATGTCTCTAGAGTTTTCCATCATTCAGAACTGCACACCTTGCCGGTCTAAAAACCAGTCCTCATTCTACATAGGTACCAATTCTCCTCCCGTGTCCTTTCCTGGGGGCAGCTCACAATTTCCCAGTTGGCCACCCATTCTACCCTAACCAACTTCCTGCTCGTCTTCGCTTTCCACAGCCAATCTGAGATTTGGAAGTTGTGCATTTCCTCTCAAGTACTCCCTTTCCTCTTTATTCTTGCTATAAAAGCTGGTAAAGAATCTTCTCAGTGGCTCTAGTTTTCCCTTCTCTGATCAACTTGACAGATCACTGTCAGATAGATGACACTTGTTATGGGCTGAGCTATGTTTGTTATGGGCTAAATAAATTCTACCCCCATCAACTTTACATGTTGAAGTCCTAACTGCCGGCACCTCGGAATGTGACTGTGTTTGGAGACAGGGTCTTTACAGAGGTTATCGAGTTAAAGTGAGGTTCTATGAGTGGACCCTAATCCAACCTGACTGGTGTCCTTGAGGAAATTTGGACCCAGACACACACACAGGGGCAACCGTGGGGTAACATGGCCATCTACAAGTCAAGGAGAGAGACCTCAGGAGAAACCAACCCTGCTGAACCTTGATCTTGGACTTCCAACCCCAGACCTCCTTTAGACTCAAGCTGCAACATCAAGCCTTCTCTGGCCCTGCAGGATACTTTCCTGCCCAGCAAAATTCAGACTTGCCAGTCTCCACAAGCATGTGAGCCAATTTCTTAAAATAAATCTCTCTATATATACATATATCCTGTTGGATCTGTTTCTCTGGAGAACCCTGACTAATACACACTCCAAATTAAAACCTATAATTGCTCCCTCTTTATGCAAAATACAGTGCCAAATCCTTAAACTAGCATTCAAAGTCCTCCACAATAATTCCCAAACTCCTATTTCAGCTTTAGTTTATTACTTTCTTTCAACGACCTTTTGGTAAACATGTTAACAATAGCATGTACCGAAAAATCAGCTATATAATATTGAACAGACTTTTTTCCTGTGGTTTAAAAGCATGGACTAGATTCAGGCTAGATTCAAATCCAGCAATTGATTTGATCTCCCTAAGCTTCCATTTTGACATCTGTAAAATGGGAATAATTCATTGAATCATTCCATAAATCGTTATTGAACAACTATTAGTGATACAAATATATTCATGATGTTGCACCTTTATAATGGCTTAGTCAAGGGAATCCTCTAACTTCTAAATGCAGATACTCTTTACTGAGAAGCCTGAGGGAAGAGGAAATTTGGGTAGAGGATGAATAAAGAATTTCATCTGAGCTATGTCCAGGTTGAAATATCTCTTAAGACACCCAAGAGAAGGCAACAGGTAAACAGGGAGATGTACACAAAGGGAGTTCTAAGAATGGGATGGAACTAAAGATAGAAAATTGAGAGTAAAATGTATTTAAAACCACGGGATACAGAATATGAATTTAGGTACGTGGTGTTACGTGACCCAATAGGAGAGAAAAGCTTCAGAAAGGAGTTAGTGATCAGCTTTGTGAGATGTTACTAAGATAGGGAACTGGCAGGCCCTGCTCAATAAGGAGTCGTAAGACCAAGGTCTCTGATAAGACAAGATGCAATAAACAAAACCGTTAAGACAGTTAAAACCAAGATGGCGATGAAAGCAACCTCTGCTTGCTGTTGTTGCTCATTTTACCCTGATTATGAGGCATTAGCGTGCTCAGAGAAACTCCCACCAGTGCCATGACAGCTTACAATAACCATGGCCACCTCCAGAAGTTACCACATATAGTATAAAAGGAGAAGCGACCCCCATTCCTGGAACTCCCCACCCATTTCCCGGAATATTCATGAATATCCCACCTCTTATTTAGCATATAATCAAGAGACAGCCATAAACAAAGTTCGCCAGCAACGTACAGGGCTGATCTGTCTATGGAGTAGCCTTCCTTGTGCTTCTTTGGTACTTTAGTAAACTTGCTTTTGCTTTTCTCTGTTGGCTCCTCTTGAATTCTTTCCTGCGTGAAGCCAACAGCCCACTTGGCATTCTAGGCTGACCTCCGGTTTCCGGGTTCCCCTGAGTCATTACCAACTATGGGATGGCCGTGTGAAGGACCTCTGAGGATCCACCCCCTCCCCCGGGGAAGCAAGCATAACTGGTAAAAACTATTTGAATAAAAAATAAACAACATTTAAAACTCCTGGAAATCGCCTTAAGAGCGTACAGCAAGTGAAGAAATACTTATTTTTTAAAAACCTACTAACTCTTGCTAAGAGCAGTGAGAGTCCATGGCATTTGAGCTTGGACTTATTCCCTCCCTCGCTCCCCCACCCCCAACCCTCAGCTCAGCTCGACAGCAACTCCACCCCAGGCAGGTTTGGCCAAAAAGACAGGACTCCCTCCCCCCTCAGCCCCCAATCATGGGATGTTGTATTTCACTGGGAAGCACAGGCCACAGGTGTTTTGCATCCCCTCCCACTCCACATTTAGGAGAAAAAGAGGTCAAGGGCCCCCTTCCTCCACCCAGCCCCCAATCACAGGGTGGGGGCTCTCTCCTAGTTAAAAATCCTGGGTTCCTACTGCCCTCACCTGAGCTCACCTGGAGGGCAGAGGTTCCACTCTGGGAGAAGCAAGCCAAGATCAGAACTTACCACCGCACACAGCACTCAAGAGTATGGCTTCAATACTTTGCCCAGGTGGAAAGATGTTTCACGGGAACAGAGAGCTCCAAAGCTCTCACCAAAGGTACTGCTTTTATTTGAAACAGTGTGGTGAAGTCCAAGCTCTCTCAAAGGCCATGGCTCTTCTTCATTAAGAGCAACAAGCTAAACCTTAGGCCAGTGCGTTTATCAAAGAAAAACAGGCAACGAGAGAGCTAAAAAGAGCCCTCCTGGGTCAGAACAAGCCCTAAAGACTGGCTCCAAAACTGCTCTTGCCTGAAATTAATTGGAATAGGCTGTGAAACAATGTATACATCAGGGCATAAGCAAAAGTTATAAAGCAATCAGCCAGCAATTATTAGAACCTCAAAGTTAGCTGTGATGCCAAATGAAGCAGACAGGTCCTCAGAGAGACCAGGGAAAGAGACAAAGACAGCCGTGCTGAACCATGTCATCCCAGGGTGCTGCGTGCCAGGCCAAGGCTGGGCCTTCTAAGGAGAGTCAATAAAGGCCTCACCGAGTGGGGGAAATAGACTTCATAAAATAGCCTAGCAAACCACCAAACCAGTAAGCAAACAGCAAAAACAAGACCCAAAGAGGGGATGGAGGGAATCAATATCCACAGTTGCTACAATATATTACTGAGCAGAAAACACAAACTCAGTCTCTCCCACTGTACGCTCACAGCATGCTTCCCACACCAGATGGGTGTGGCTTCCCCTCCCCCCCCATCAAGTGGCAATCAATTCTGCAGCAGACACCAGCTGGGTGTCCTCCCATTCAATTCTGACATGACCTACCTGGATGCAGTGTCAGATCCCACAGGTTGAGGGCTCTGTCCCAGACTGCCCCTCTTCTATTTTTTTTTTTTTTAAAGAGACAGGGTTTTGCTCTGCTGCCCTCTGCGTGAGCCTAAGATGTCTTCATCTTCTATACTATGATCACAGTTACAATAGGTATGAACAGGAATATAGAGATGACATGACACAGGCTGGGTCTTGGGAAATTTACCAAACCTTTCTCTGGCTGTTTTGTACCTAATGAATGGGAATAGTGCCGATATCTCAGTGTTAAATTTTATTAAAGAGAATTGCAAGAAGTACTTTATGTAGGCACACAGGAGGGTTCCCAGCACCTAACAGATACACACTGCATGTTAACTTTCACCCCCTCTTACATGGTAGGGTGACGCTATGGATGTCCATGAAGTCCTGTGATCTGCTTTCCCAATTTACTCAGCATTTTGAGGCAGGGTCTCACTCTGTCACCCAAGCTGGAGTGCAGTGAAATCATCACAGCTCACTGTAACCCTCCAACTCCTGGACAGAAGTGATCCTCCCAGCCCAGTCTCCCAAGTAGGCTACACTCAAACTTTTATCACTTAGTAAGAATTACCAGACGTTAGGTGGCGTTTGAAATTATTCTGATTTAAACATGCTAATAATTAACGTCTCATTTAATCACACTCTTGTAGCACCAACTAAGATTTCATCCATATAACTAATTCCATTCTGCAAAAGTGTGCCTGCCTTCTGAAAAGCTGGAGTTGCAAAAGTCTCACTATAAAATGCAACTTTTCAATGCATATGTAAGCCAAATAACGTTTTATTTTGTTATCTTTTTAGAGACAGAGTCTTGTTCTCTGTAGCCTAGGCTAGAGTGCAGTAGCATGATCACAGCTAGTGCAATCTTAAGCTGCTGGGCTCAAGTGATGCTCAGCCTCCCAAGTACCTGGGACTACAGGCATGTGCCACCACACCTGGCTAACTTTTCTTATTTTTTCTGTAGAGACAGGGTCTCACTATGTTGACTGCGATGGTCTTGAACTCCTGGCTTCAAGTGATCCTCCCAAAATGCTGGGATAACAGGTGTGACTGTGCCCAGCCCTAAACATTTTAAATAAAATATTCATTATACCTTTTTTGAAATATTGAATCCCATGACTCATTTAGTGATTTCCACTGTAATGAATATAGCAGGATAAGGAAGACCTGGCTTATTAAGCATTAATAATCTTTATTAACATGTTTTTCTTTATTGAGTACAAAATAAACCATTGCAAACTATAGTCACAATCGTTAGGAGTGTATCAAAGCCATTGAGCAAATGAACCAGCTATAAAAAACAGTTTATTAAAAAAATAGACAACATATGTAAACATCTTTTACAATCACAAGGCCTCATAATACAGCATATCAAGTCCACGCCTTAAATCTCTGCAGTGGGAGCACCTTAATTGTCAGCTAACAGTAATCAGCTTAATTTACCTTTTAGTGAGCTGGTAAGCCTATACAAAAATAAATAACCAGATTCTGCTAAGTTTACTAACACACGGAAAATCGCAAATGTACAATAGATCACAGCAGAAAATAACTATGTGCGGTAACATGTGAAACTGAATTCTGATATTGCAATTATCTTTTTAATACAGCTTCATTTCTAACTTCATCACAACGTAGAATTGACTACAAGGAAGCTGAAGGGGACAGAAGAGGGTGTACGGAGATAAAAGAGATGGACGCTCACGTCACACACACGCACACATACACACAAGCACACACACACATACAAGGGATGTTTTGGTAGAAGCAAAACTGAGGACATAGTTTCTATCATTTTTCTTTCACGTATCGGTGTGGATTTCCTTTACTCTTAGCTGGATGTTACACGCTCCCAAATGATGGAATACGAACCAGCTAACCATAGTTTCAAATGGAATACAATTTTGAGGAAACCAAATTTCTATTACATAACTCAGTAACCACTCAAAAGTGAAACTGAATCACAGAATGGACAATAATGCAACAAGACGTAGTAAGTACCTGAGATTCTGCTACAAGAATCCGAAAGGCAAGATTGTTTTCCTTGGAGAAAAAGGCACTGTTAACACAATCCTTTCACCCTGCTTGTCATCTGTTGCTCAATACCGGCTAGGTGACTGAGATGTTCCAAAATGGCCAAGTAATATGCTTTTCCTACTTTTTTCTATTATATAGGTTAGATATTTCATCACACTTGATGTAATTTATTTTAAATCGGTGGCATTTCAGTTATTCAGTAAACTTTAACCAAGATATAATCTTAAATAAAATATCATGTTTTTAATTTGGTTTTTCATTGTACGGAAAAACTTAAATATTTATTGTCTGTCTTCTAAATAACCGTATTCTAGAGACAGAAGGAAAGCACAATACATTTGACAGAAGAAACCAAGGCAAATCTACCAAGTGCCTGGCAAGCCATTTCTGTAGCAGTAATCCAGTAGTCTACCTGTATCCTATGTATGTGATTATAAAAGTGATTCATAAATAATTTCAAATCATTTCAAACCCGGATCTGCTATTTGAGAACCATTTTTGTAAATCCACTTCTGAAAGTCATCCATAAAATAGCTGTTGTTTCCACCGTATCACCGTATCTCAACAGATGTCTAACATTTGTCCACAGTTAAACGAAATGTGAAATAAAGACAGAACTCTTAAATGCTAACAGTATTGTACTGCTGTTGCTTGAGTTGGCAGCGTTTGAGGGTATGCTGGATTTTACTAGAATATGCATTCAAATAGAGAAAAATATAATTAAAACACATGACTATTTACAACACATGATCTCTGGGAACAGAGCTAGGCACGTGTAATTTAATTTTTAAAAATTCTACCAGAAAGTGAAAAAGCTTTCCACGTCTAAATACCAAATCAATGGCTTACTGATGACAGAAGAACCCTTTCTACAGGAAAAACCTAGAGATTAGCCTTGCTCACGGGCATACAATATGGTCTTAGCCAAATATCAATGATCTTCTAAAATCTGTTTTGGAGTTCTAATGGATAAAATGTTTATAAGTTACATTCAATAAAACTTTTATAAGTTACATTCAGTACAATCTCCTCAGAGAGAAATATCATTGCATAATTTAGGTGAGAGTTGGACATATTTATGCATTATAAGCCTACGGCTGAGGTTAGATAGTTTAAATAGGATTCTGTATCTATTCCAGTCATCAGACATCTTAAAAAATAGACACCTTTACTTACGCATATCACATTATTCTCACCAAGAAACTAATAGCTCTTCCTTGGCTTCTTGTTGAACAAATAAAAAAAGAAAGACAAGAAAACAAGGAAGGAAAGAATGAAGGAAGGAAAGAAAAACAGTGAGCCTCATTGCCATTTCTGTTCTGTACTAATAGATAAGAATATAAATGAGAACAAAGTATTATAATTGTGCTTACGATAATTCTACCCAGCATAGTTCTCATGGGTACACATTTCTTGCTTTACACTTCTGTGTATTTCAGGTTACGAGATAAGAATCCCATAGAAAATGCAATATAAATGGCTAACAGCAATCATATACACTTGTTGGAGAAGTTAGACATCCACGACTAATTTAGTGACATGGCCACAGATTTGAAAACGCAGCAGCATGAAACAATTCAAAGGTAGATATATTGTGTTCATTTGTTCAGCTTAAAAAAAAAAAAAAAAAAAAAACAACAAGTAACGCTTAAACAATATAAGGCACTTTGTTTAAGACAGAAATTCTTTCTCCAGTTCATATATCGATGGTCTGCTGGTTTTGCTCTTCATTCTGCACAGAGGTACGGGGTAGTCCCTGCTCTGACCTTCCACGTCAGTGTCCAGTAACGAAGGCACGTGGAATTTAGTTCTTCCCTTGGCACCAAGGACACGGGTAGGGCTCGGTCCCAGACGACCCACCACGCACGTGTCCAACCGGCTTCTCAGGGAGGCCGGGCGAGGCCGAGGCACGATGCTGACAGCTCTGTGCTTCTCACCTGGCTGGTCACCCTGAGGACCGGAGGAGCAGCCGGGGAGTGGCAGTTCAGAGACTCCAGTGGCTGAGATCACAGCTGCACCAGCTGGTTGAAGAAGCCAAGACAGTGTGCAATTAATTAGGAAGACAGTGACTTTGAAAACAATGAATATCAAGAAATATAATGATGATGCCAATTCAACAAGGTGATCACTTGAAAGTGACCTTTCAACGTAACACACAAACACAAACCCTTTTTACAACAGTTGAACTTTTTTTTTTAAGAGATGGAGGCTAACATTGTTGCCCGGGCTAGACAGCAGTGGCTATTCATAGCAGCGAACCTGAGCCTCGAACTCCTGGCCTCTAGCAATCCCCCCGCCTCAGCCTCTTGAGGAGCTGAGACTACGAGTGTGTGTCACTGTGCTCGGCTAATTTTTTTTCTTAATGAAAAAGTACTGCAAGGTTCGAATGTACTTCAACCTACGGAAATGATATTTGTAAACAGAGCTAAATAATCTTCACAGTACTCAGGCCAAGGGTCATTATTAGTGTTTTATAATCAGGGTGGCTTTCAAAATGGATGAGATTGGAATAAATTTAAGATGTTTAGAAATGATGGCTAATATGATTAAACTTCACATTTGATTATGATTTGAAAACATTGATAAAAACAGGAAAGCAGTTAGGTTTTTACATGCTATTCTTCTCTTGTTTGTACTGAAGAACTGACTTACTACCACTTTAGCAAATAATTATTGGTTTACAAATAAGAGAAAAAATGCTTTCTTATGGGATTATTATACTAGGATTTCTCTTTGCACAATTATAAATTACCAATACTTTATTGACTTACAAAAGGATAATAAACCAACTTATCTGAAGACAATGAACAATAATCTAAAAAGTATCATCTCCAGGTATAGTATTTTTTTTTTTTTTTTTT
>JAQIFY010003194.1:0-12739 GCA_028533085.1 Varecia variegata | reverse complement strand
AGCCTTTCTGTTCCTCCTGCAACCCATTTTCCAGCCGTTAAAACGGAGGCGCGGTTCCCTCTTCTTCAGGGACCAGGTCATAAGGAACCCAAGAGTCCGTGCCTCCGAGGCCCAATTCATTTGCCATCTCCCCAGGGGACCGGGCGGCCGGGACTCCCACGCCGCCGCGCAGTTAACACTCCCTCTCAGCTGACTCCCGGCTCCCCCTAGGGGCAGGGACGGTACCAAGCGCCAGCACTCCCGCCTTGGCCTCACCCCTCCTGGCCAAGTGTAACAACTAAGAGAAGCAGGCGCTCGGGTCTCAAACCCGGGCCCCCCCGGAATCCTCCCGGGCGAAGAGGTGGGGAGGAACTGTGTGGGCGGGGAACCCCCTCTGCCGCAGGGAGCGGCCGGACACCCCTTCGCCCTGTTCAGCGGCTGCACTTTATAGACGTTCCCTAGGCTGTTTCTAGGCTCCCCCAAGTCCCTCCTCCAGTTTCTCGGACCCCAGCCCGGGAGCTGCGGATAGCCGCAGCGAGAAGGGCAGCCTGGGCCTTTCCCTAGAGTTAAGCCAGGAGCGAGTGCTGTACCTGGGAGTACCCCCAGTTTTCCGGGGACCCAGCAGAGCAAGCGACGCGCAGGTCGGAGTGATTGTTTATGAGAAGAATTTCCTCTTTCTTAAAAGGGCAACGATGCGAGTGGGGCCCGCAAAAAGAGAAGGAATGGGACAGGTCTGGAGCAACCAGGGTAACTGCCGCAGAAGGCACCTGGGCAGAAGGGCTGCCCACCCTCCTCTGGCTTAGCAGTGGAGAAGATGGGGCCCATGAGAGCTGAAGGAGCGGATGGATGGGGGGCGGGTAGTGAAGAAAGGCATCTCGCAGATCATCCGGCTCCCAAAAGTGGCCCCAGCTGTGCCCCCTGCACACCCCTCTGGTCAATTCCCTTGGCATTAATTGGGTGCCCGACCTGTGCCAGGCCCAGTGCTACAGGTGGGGGAGGGAAGCAAAGTCCTGAATTAAAGAAGATGTCAGCTGTCAAGGAGCAGAGGGGGGAGACAGCTAAGTCACTGAGCAGCAGGATGTGGTGAAGGGCGCTGCCAGTGAGGCCTGGGCCAGAGAAGATGACAACTCCTGCACGTGATTGTGAAAGCTGAATGGCATTGGGGGGCAGTCCAGGCAAAATGAATGTGCCAGGTGTGGTGGGTTTGTGCGTGCATAAGCACATAATCGCGGAGACATGAAACCTTTTGGGGAGTTCTTGGATTTTGTGGGGCAGGACTGAGGGGATCCCAGAGGAATGGGCAGGCTGGTCCTGTGAACTTGGGGACAAAGAAGATACCCGAGGACCAGCTAAGGGGCTACCCTGGGCCTGGGCGAGGGCTTAGTGATGAGATCAGGCCAAGGTCAGGCATTTTAGGACAGGTAGGCCCCTGCTTCGAGTTGCTTCCACCCTCATAAGTAGCTCTGGTCCTCTCAGCCCCACAGGCTCAGCTTGAACTTGACCCAGGATGGAATGCTCCACATGGGCTCCTGGGTGGGAGTGCCTGCTGAGGGCACCCCCCCTGGGTTGGGCTTTCCCGGCTCCATTTGGCAATGGGGAAGCTGGGGTGCTGGATGGAAAAGACACGTATTTGTTCACAGTTGCCAGACAGGACTCTGCTGAGTCCCGTTTCTCCCCCATCCCATTTCCCAGCCGCCATGACTTCATTCTTCCTGGGGGTGCAAAACGATGGAACAGATAAAAATAAATTGTGCGGGTAAAGCGACCCACAGCTGCTGGGGTACAAAGGGCTAGCAGCGAGTGTGGACAACCCCCCCCCCAATCTCCAGGGAGGAAACCCAAAGAACTCCCGCCCCCAAATTCTACCAGCCTCCCTGTGACTTCGGGAGAGAACTTAAGGGCTCCAGGCAGAAGGTGCGCCCAGCTCAGCTGCCTTGGAGCCTGAGAGGGGGGACGGTTTCCCGGGGAAGAGACCTGCACCGGCTAAGGCTAGAGGGGCAGTTGGGATTGGGTGGGGATCCCCGAGGAATCCTGTGAGCTCACGGTGGCCCGTCTGGGAATGTAGGGGGCCGGGGACAGCAGCCCGGCCCTGCCCAGTACCCTGTCCCCGAGTCAGCTCCTCTGACCTTCTCGGGGACAGCCGGCCAGGTTCCAGCCCCCTTCCCAGAGGAAGAAACGGAGAGGAGGGCGAGGCGCCCTACCCATGCCGGGGGCGAGGTCAGTGCTCCACTCAGTCCCTCGCCACACATTTCCTTTTGGGGTCAGTGCGGGCCGGGAATCCGGCGATAAACCCGAGGCCCCACCCCGAGGCTGGACTGAAGGGGGGACGCTCCGCCTCTGCCCTCGGTAGAGGGTTGGGCACGTCGCTTCACTTGTGGAGCGGTTTCTTATCCGTAGAATGGGATAAGAAGGGGGTCGTTCGGCGGAGTAAATGAGATTGGGCTTGCAGCCAGGGCGGGACCCAGACCGAGCGCGGGCGGTGCGCTGGCGATTAAGGCGAGGGAGTGCATGCAGTCAGGGCAGCCCTGAGGGCGCCGTGGGGTCCAGCCTGGGGCGATCAGTCTCCGATGGCACCCCCACCCGCCCGCCGCCGCTCCCAGTCTCCGGGCACGAAGACGCGCGCTCCCAGGCAGGCGCAGCTCCCCACCCTCCCCTCCCGCCCCGGCGCCGGGCCTCCTCCCTGCCCCGCTCCCCAGGCGGGGCCCGGCGGACGTGCGCTGCGCTCGCACCCGGCGGCTGGACGGGACAGGACGCGCCCGCCCCGCCCCGCCTGGGAGGCCCGGGGAGGGGGAGGAAGTGCCGAGGCGTGTTTGTCAAGGCTTGGCGTTATTATTAATTTTTAAACTGTGAACACAAAATAGTAACGACGAATGGAAGGAAAATAACAACCCTCAGACCCCACGGCGCGCACGACGCAGGGACTTCCCTCGTGAAGAATTACGCGGACCCCGAGCCGGCCGGAGCGCGTCTCCACAGTCCCGGGTGGAGAGGGTGTTTAAAGTTCTCTAAACGGTTGATGTCTGAGGCCCCCAAGGTCGGGCTTTGGGCCCACTGTGTGCGGACGCCGTGCTGGGCACTCAGAAACAGAGTCAAGTCCCAGTAACCCTCACCCCCAGAAGCCACAGAGTGGCCGGCGTGCGGGGGTAGAGGAGGGGTTCTGGGACGGCCTCCGGAGACGGTGGCATTTCTTTGAGGCCGATGGATGGGATTTGGCTCCGCGAAGGAAACAGCGCTTGCGAAAGCCCTGAGTCGGGAGGTGCACGGGCCCCTCTCGGCGGGAACGCTAGGTGGCGGGCGCGGTGGGCGGACGTGCCGTGGGGCAGCTGGGAGAGGTCAGCAGGGGGTGCCCGGAGCAGGGAGTTGGAATTTTCACGCCTTACAGACCCCAGGCATCTCGCCCGAGACTGCGATGGTGGTGACGGTGACAGTTAAGAACATACTTCAAGCCGGGGCGGTGGCTCATGCCTGTAATCCTAGCACTCTGTGAGGCCGAAGCGGGAGGATCGCTTGAGCTCAGGAATTTGAGACCAGCCTGAGCGAGAGCGAGACCCCCGTCTCTACTAAAAATAGAAAAATTAGCTACTCAATGTGGTGTGCGCCTGTAGTCCCAGCTACTCGGGAGGCTGAGGCAGGAGGATCGCTTGAGCCCAAGAGTTTGAGGTTGCTGTGAGCTAGGCTGACGCCAAGGCACGTTAGCCCAAGTGACAGAGCCACTCCGTCTCAAAAAAAAAAAAAAAAAAAGCATACTGCTGTGGATTTGCACAGCTGTCTGGAGCTAGCAAACAGCCTTCGCTCGCTCACGATGTTCCACACGGGACAGAACACCCATTCTACAGATAAGGTAGCGTTAGCCCCATTTCCCCGGTGAGGAAAGCTAGAAGCCGCTAGTCCCGAGTCCTCAGAATGCGCAGAGGTGGAGCCATGCCACCCTCGGGCGCTCCCCCGTGTGGGCGCTCTGGGCGGGAGGGCGGACCTTGGCCCCAGGAGCTCCGCGGCCTGGAACCGCGGGCCGGGTGCAGGGCCTGCCACGCAGCCGCAGAGGCTCTGCCCCGCCGGCGGGCGGCAGGAAGGGAGGCGACGCCCCCTGGAGCGCGGCAGGAACCCGGCCCGGCCCGCCTCCCAGTCCTCCTAGCCGCGCCGGCCCCAGAAGTGATGAAAGCCGCGGCCGAGTCCAGGTCACGCCGAAGCCGTTGCCCTTTTAAGGGGGAGCCTTGAAACGGCGCCTGGGTTCCATGTTTGCATCCGCCTCGCGGGGAGGAAACTCCATGTTGTAACAAAGTTTCCTCCGCGCCCCCTCCCTCCCCCTCCCCCCAGAACCTGGCTCCCCTCCCCTCCGAAGCTTGCGGGGATCCCTCCCTCGTACCCTCCCCTCCCCCCCGCGCCCCGATTCCGGCCTGAGCCGGGGGGGAGGCCGGGCCTCGGGGCCAGAGTCCGGCCGGAGCGGAGCGCGCCCGGCCCCATGGACAGCTCGGCCGTCATTACTCAGATCAGCAAGGAGGAGGCTCGGGGCCCGCTGCGGGGCAAAGGTACAGGGGCTGCGGCGGCCCGGGCGCCGTGGGAGGAATGTGGGAGGGGGCCAGGATCTTTCCCCGGGCAGCCGCTTCTGCTGCCCCTGGAGCCCGCCACGCCGGGCCCGAAGCTCCCAGCCTGAGAGGGAGTGGGGAGAGAGTTTGAACTCGAAGGAGGTTCAGAGACACGGGGCGAGGCCTGACGCCTTTTGGGCGCTCCAGTCTGCTCTAGGCAGGGAAACTGAGGTAGGGGTAGAGAGAAGGGACGCCTTAGGGGTCTCCGGGGCTGGCAGTGCGCGGTGTATGGGCGTCTCCCCGCCCCCCCCCCGATTGGCGCCAATGGGGCCAGGAGTTGGGGGGGGTGAGGACGGCGCCTTGAGGCCACCCGCTGAGACTCCGCCCACCCCCCACCTCTGGACTGCGGTCCGGTAGGGTCTTGGGAGGGGGCGCGGAGGTGACAGCGGGCTGGGGAGGCTTGGAGGGATCTCCCGCCAACACACAGCCACGTTCCCACAAACTTCCGCGTCAGGCGTGGAGGCGCGGAGCCCCTCAGAGGCATAGAGAGAAGGGCCAGCACTTCCAAGAGTCGCCTGCGCGCCCGTGGGGGGAGCCGTGCGCCCGACTGGGCACGCGGCGCCCCTGCCTCAGGCAGGTGGGCGCGGGGCTTGTGTACACACGCACCGACCCGCGAAGCCGCGCCGCCCTGCCAAGGCTGCGCCGGAGGGGCCTGGCCGGGCCGCTGTGGGTGTCTGCCCCTCCCCTTCCCCGTGTGGACCTCCGGGCCTGGAAGTTCCCCCCACGTCTGCCCACCTCCCGCCAGGGTCTTGCTCCCCCCACCAACCCAAAGAGGGCAGAGGTGGGAAGGCAAATGGAGGGTGGGCCCGTCAATCAGTCCACTGCTCCTGGCGCTCCAGGTCTCCAGGTTGCAGGCGTGGGCGGGGTGGGGACGGAGGAGTGAGGGCTGACAGATGGCCGCTGGACACTAGCCCCAAGCCAGCGACTGCACCCCCTGCCTCTGGGCTGGCCTCAGTGAGGACTTTGGACCCACGGGGGTGGAAAGCATGGCTGGAGGGCAGGAACAGTGACCGGCCCTGGGGCCCTGGCTCTCCTGACAGGGACTGCACAGGTAAGGTGGGGACAGGAGGTGCCCCAGTGGGGCTGACCCATCAGCAGTCATGGGGCAGTGAGAAATAGAGTAAGTGCACCTCCAGCACCCACTTCTCCAGGCAACCCACTCCCTCACATGGGTGCTTCTATACCCACACAGTGCCTACTTGGGAGGGGGCTGCAGGGAAACTGGAGCAAAGATCTTTGGGGCCGCGGCAGGGTCACTTCAGGGAAAGCCAGGAGCAACTTCAGTATATCTCCCTTGATGAAGGGGTCATGGCCAGAGCCTCCAGCTCAGGGTTTGCACCTGGGCACATAGGCCAGTGTGCACAACCCCCCCAACTTGGGCCTCCCTACTTCAGGTGACCACAAGTCAGCAGCTGCCCAGAAGCCCCGAAGCCGGGGCATCCTCCACTCACTCTTCTGCTGCGTCTGCCGTGATGACGGGGAGGCCCTGCCCACCCACAGTGGGGCACCCCTACTCGTGGAGGAGAATGGTGCTATCCCCAAGGTACGTGGTAGCCAAGAGGGGACAGTAGGGGCACCTGGGCTTAGCCTGGAGGGGGCTTAGGGGAAGGAGTTCCTGACCAAGCTTTTCATGACCCGCCTGCAGACCCTGGGAGGTACGGAGGAGGGTGGCAACCTCCTCTGCGAAGCCCTAACCACTGGCTCTGTCTGCCCCAAGACTGCTGCCCAGCTAAGGGAATTCTAAATCTCCCCTCATAGGTGGAAGCTTTTCTCTACTTTGGTTTTCTAGGTGGGGAAGTGAGGCCCAGAGAGCCAGGTGACCTTCCCCAGGCCCCAGGGTTGGCAGGGGCAAAGCTGGGAAGAGGGTGGTGTCTCCCCACTGTTCCAGTGGGTCCTCGGGTAGGGGGCTGGAGGAGGGACGCCTGGGTAGGTGACGTGACTGGGCTCTGTCCTTCCCTACAGCAGAGCCCGGTCCAGTACCTGCTCCCCGAGGCCAAGGCCCAGGACTCAGACAAGATCTGCGTGGTCATCGACCTGGACGAGACCCTGGTGCACAGCTCCTTTAAGGTGGGCCCTGCCCAGCAGCCCTCCGCCTGGGTCTAAGAGGGGCCTGCCCAGGCCTGGGAGGGAGGTCTCTGCCGGGCCTTGCCCCCGGGGGCTCCCCACTCCAGCTCCAGCGGCTCTTTTCCCCCCACAGCCAGTGAACAACGCTGACTTCATCATCCCTGTGGAGATTGATGGGGTGGTCCACCAGGTGAGGGGCAGAAGGAGGTGGTGGCGGGCTTAGCATCTGCCTTCCAGACCCCAGGCTCTTCCCACCAATGCGGAGAGCCCCAGATGGGAATTTGATTGATGTGGGATGTTAGAGGGCTGGAGAGGGTGTGAGACTTACCCAGGGTCACACAGAACCTCAGGGACTTGGCACAACTCCAGGCCCGCAGAGAGTGGGCCCCTCCTCTGGGCCTCCTTGCCATGCCCCCTTGCCCCACCCTGCCCGGGACCCAGTTCAAGTAATTCAGGATAGGTTGTGTGCTGTCCAGCCTGTTCTCCATTACTTGGCTCGGGGACCGGTGCCCTGCAGCCTTGGGGTGAGGGGGCTGCCCCCAGGATCCTGCACTTGGCTCAGGCTGAGGGGGGAAGGGACCGGGAATTAGTGACTCTCCATGAGGTGGGATCTGAAGCCAGTGGAGTCGGAAGTTCCTTTTGACCCTCTCCTGGGAGGGTGGGTGGCTTCCCCAGCAGCAGTTGGGGCAGCGGGCCAAGCAGAGCCTGCAGGCCCAGCCCCTCTCCTGTGCTCCTCTGCCCTCTCCACCCACGCCCTGCCAGCCCTCAGCCACCCCCGCCCCACCCCACCGGGCCTGTGGGCCAGCAGTCCCCTCACTGGCCCACCCCCCAGGTCTACGTGCTGAAGCGGCCTCACGTGGATGAGTTCCTGCAACGGATGGGCGAGCTCTTTGAGTGTGTGCTCTTCACTGCCAGCCTGGCCAAGGTGAGCCCCCCAGGGAGCCTGGGGCGACCCTGCCTTCCCATCGCCTCCAACGTGCAGCCGGATGGACCTCTGGGCCACCCTGGGCCCCAGGATGACCCACCTCCCACCCCCAGTATGCAGACCCAGTAGCCGACCTGCTGGATAAGTGGGGGGCCTTTCGGGCCCGGCTGTTTCGAGAGTCCTGCGTCTTCCACCGGGGGAACTACGTGAAGGACCTGAGCCGACTAGGCCGAGACTTGAGGCGGGTGCTCATCCTGGACAACTCGCCCGCCTCCTACGTCTTCCATCCGGACAATGCTGTGAGTGCAGGCCGGGCCGGGACAGGGGCTGAGACCCAGGAATGGGGTTAGTCTGTTCGGGCCACCTTGGCCTCCCTAGTGCCAAGTTGCGTGGTGTTTGGGGGCTGGTGCCCTCCTAGTCCATTTCCCTCTGCTCAGTTGCCTGTGCCCACCACCACCCACTTGTCCGCCGGCCCTGTCGCTGCAGCCACTCAGCCCATTCCGCTTGTGCACAGAATACCTGCCATGGGCGAGGGGCCCTGCTGGGCAGTGCAGCAGTTTCAACTTTGCAGACTGCCTGTTGTGACCTACTAACGACCCATGGGATTAATTTAGTGGGTCCTCATCGGGATTTTAACAAAATGGAATAGAATAGAAAACAGAGTATGGTTAATACAGTAAGGTTAAGAATTGTTTCGTGAAACTTTGCTTTGTTACATATACAGATGTGTTTTACTGGGGGTTGCTATCAAAAAAGTTTGAACACTGGAGTTCCAAGGGGTTTTTAGAAGCTACATGATCTAAGTAGTGGGTACTGGGGTTGGCCTGGGGCCACCTGTCCCCCTCACCTCTACACCCATCTCCCTAGGTACCAGTGGCCTCGTGGTTTGACAACATGAGTGACACAGAACTCCACGACCTCCTCCCCTTCTTCGAGCAACTCAGCCGCGTGGACGACGTGTACTCAGTGCTCAGGCAGCCTCGTCCTGGGAGCTAGTGAGGGCGGTGGGGCCAGGACCTGCCCCTGACTGATGCCCACATCTCCTCCCACATAGACTCTGCACAGGCGCGTTCTTCATTAAGAAAACCCACGGGCCACTGCCATGCTCAGTGCCATGGGGAAGCAGGCGTCTCCCCCACCAGCCTCACCAGGCTGCGTAGGGGCCAAAAAACTGCACCAAGGACGATGAGCCCCTGGGCCCCTGGGCCCCTGTGTCAGTGCCTTAGAACCTTCTCCCGGCTTCTCAGGGAGTTTGGGAGGCCCTGCCTGCCGCTCCCCCTTTCTGTCTCTTCTCTCTGTGCTGCCATGTTTCTCTGCTGCCAAATTGGGCCCCTTGGCCCCTTCCAGTTCTGCTTTGGAATGGGGGGCAGGGTTTCTCTTGCCCCCTACCTTGGACCTCCAGCCTGGGAACAGTGGACACCAAGTGCCTTGCCTAGAGCCCCCTCTTCCCTGCGTAGCTCTCCCAGGGGCACATCCCGGTCAGCTCTAGGCTGGTGGGGGAGAAACAGTCCCCTCCCCCACCTCCTCCCTTGGGACTTGGGAGCCCCCACCAATCTCTGCCTCTGCCTTTGGAGGGGAGACAGGTCTGTTACCACTGGTGAAGGGAACTGGGGTCTGCCCCTCAGGCCCCACAGTCCAGCTTTTCCAGGGCTGAGGGTTGCCTCCCATATCAGCCAAGCCCTAGCCCCTTACTTCTGCCTTAACCACCCCAAGGCCCTGAGGCTTGGCTCCCCTAGCTCTGAGTATGGGGGCATAGGCAGGACCCCTTGTGGTGCCATATAAATATGTATATGTGTATATAGATTTTTAGGGGAAGGGTCGGGGAGACACCCCTCCCTTGCCCCTTCCTGGGCCCAGAAATTGGGGGGAGGGAGGGAAAGGATTTTTACATTTTTTAAAGTGCTATTTTCTGAATGGAACAAGCTGGGCCAAGGGGCCTCAGGCCCTGTCCTGTCCTTCACATCCTCTTTGCTCTGTTCATTCAAAAAGCATTTATTGAGCACCTTCTGTGCCCAGCACTGTGCTAGGCCCACCAGCTAAATGTGTGTGAGGGTCTCTACACCACCTAATTGGTGCCTCCCCACCCACCCAACTTCACCGGTGCCTTTGGGGGATCTGCAGGAGGTGGGGCCTTCCTGTGGGGTTTGGGGGTCTCCAGGAAGCCTGGCCAAGCTGTCCCCCTCCCCCGTGCCAACTCACCCCCTGTAGCCCCCTGCCTTGCCCCCTGCTGGCTGGGGACAGCTCCCAGGACATCCCGTCTTCAACTCTGAAACCCTCATACATTCGAGTCTGGAGGTCAAGGCCTTGGGCTCTACCCAGGATCTAACGGTTAAGGGGACCCACATATCAGTGCCAAGGGGGATGTCAAGTGGAGATGTAGCCCTCCCTGCCCCAGCTCTGGGTGGGTGAGGGATATGGTTGGCCTGAATTGGGTGACCTTCCCATCTAAGTGCCTTCTCTGACTGAGAGCCCCACAGTGTGATGAGAACTAAAGAGAAAGCCAGATCCCCATCCAGCTTCTGTGCTTATTAGGGTGGGGAGGGGGTTGAAGTGGGGTGAGTGGTTGTGTCTTAACCCTATGACTTCAGTATGACTCCGCTTCTGCAAGCAGTTTGGAGGGGGTTGATGGTGGGGGGAGGGGCTGCCCCAGGGCCCTGGGGAAATGTGAGTGAGGCAGAGTTCAGGGGTAGCTCTGAATTGCATTTGAGTGTGCTTCCACACCTTCCAGGCTGTACTGTAATTACTCTACCTCTCTTAGCCTCAGTGATGTGATCTGCAAAATGGAGATATGCCCTCTTTGCAGAGCTGATTAAATGCCTGGACACAGACCACTCGGTATTACTAGCTGAAAAGCAAAACTAAAATGCCTCGGTAGGGACGGCCCCTAGAATGCGTGGGGGCGGGGCCTGTGCCCCGGAGCAGGGGACAGGGGTGGGGCTGGTAAGGCCCCGAGGGTAGAGGCTAGAGAAGGGGAGCGCGCGAGGCACCGGGAGGCCGAGTCCCACGGAGAACAAGGACTTGTCGCCGTCGCCGGACTGACACGGACCAACCTGCGAGGTCGGCGGCCCGCCCTGGCTGTGCGCGGGCGCAGGCTAGGGCACCGGGCTCCGTCGCGCAGACTGGGTGGGGCCGGGGTCGGGCTGGGTCCGCCGCGGCCTCTGAGCCCCCATTGGCCGCGCCCCGGTCCGAGCCTCCGCCCCACTTCCTGCCCCTGCCCCTGCGGCCCTGGCAGCACTTCCTTTGCGAAACTGGGCAGCCCCAGGACCTGGCAGGAAGTGCCCTGGCGCCCCTCCCAGGCCCGCCCTCGCCTGCTGCTCACGCTGGCCACTAGAGGCCTCCCGGTCCTCGCGGACGCCGGGGCTCCCCAGGGCCCGGCCCTCCCCCACCGGCTGGGCACACGCCCTGCCCCTCCCTCGCCCGGGACTGGAACCTCGGGGTCGTCTCATTCGCTCTTCTCCGGGGTGGGGGGCCCAGAGAGTCCATCTGACAGGCACGTCCTCCTCTGCGAGGAGAAGGGGGATGTGCCTCCTGAATGTTGGTCCGGGTCCACCTCCCCAATCCCTCCCACCCGTCATTTTACCTCGTCAATCCGGCTCCAAGCCTGCCTCCTGGTGCCCCGGACGGTGCTCAGCCCCCAAGTCCGGCTGTGTATGAAACCGGCCCTTAACCCCTCGCCCTCCCCTCGCCACTACTATTCCCCGGCAGAAAAGAGGCAGGAAGCACCCACCTGGAGAAGGCTGCGGCAGCATCCTCGCCACAGCCACAAGAGCCCTGGGCTAGATACATACCCAGCCCTCCCTGGCCTCTGCCCTTGTCCTCCCGTCCTGCTCTATTTCCTGCTCTCCATGCAAACTGCACCCCCTCCTCCCCCATGCCCCAGATTTGCATCCCAGAGGCCAGACTCCACTCGAGGAGGAGCCACCAGAGCTCCCAACTTTGAATGAGACCACAGTGAGGCTTCCCCCACCACCACTACCTACACACCCTCCACCCACATAGAGTTCAACCCAACCACATGTATCAGGTGCTTACTGTGTGCCAGGCACGGTGCCAGGACCAGGCCGTGCCTCTGCTCTCACGGAACTCACAGCCTAGTGTGGAAAGAGAAACGGAGGCGCTAGACACTGCGATGTGCAAATGCAGTGGGGAGAGCGCATGGCAGGCAGGAGAGGGCAGGTGATATGTAGCGGCACCTGGGCAGCCCTGCGGGTGTTGGAAACAGTCCGTGCAGGGGTGAGGCTCAGAGGAGTTTGGAAAGGAGGAGTCAGGTGAAGGTGGCCTGAGCAAGGAGGGTGCACTAGGAGAGGAAGTGAGCAAAGAATGCCTCAGTGGCCAACCACAGCAGGGAGTGCGGGAAGTGACCAAAATTTTGGAATGGCACGCAAGGGGGGAGACTAGGAAATGAGGCTGTGGAACGCGGTAATGGGGCAGGTAATGCGGAAGAAGGGAGTGGCCTTTTTCTTGCAGGCAGTGGGCACCCTTGAGGGACCCTGAGGGACACTGAGCAGGAGAAGGGTGTGCTCAAACCTGTCAGCTGCACGTTGCAAACTACATCAAGGGTACAGATACGAGATTCTATTAGGAGACCACAGCCATGGTCCCAAAGATGGAGAATGAAGGCCTAAACTGAGGCAGACGCAGAGCAAAGAGAGGAGGGATGAATGAGAGGTAGGAGATAGACTTGGCGGGAGGAGATTGGCTGTTTGGCTTTGGGGGCAGGAGGGAAGGAGACAGAGGAAGGCGACCTAACTTGTGGCTTTGGAGATGTCAGATGTGAAAATGTCTCTAGCCAAGCCTGGTAATGGGGCAGAGATGCCTCCCTATTTGCTTGTTGTACATGCACACACACACACACACACACACACACACGCACACAGACTCCAGAGGATGCAGGGAAACAGGTCCTGATAACAATGCTATTGGCAGAAGTGTAAACTGGTATGACCTCATTGGAGAGGGATTTGACAGTATCCATCAAAAACATTTTTTAGGCCGGGCGCGGTGGCTCACGCCTGTAATCCTAGCACTCTGGGAGGCCGAGGCGGGCGGATTGTTTGAGCTCAGGAGTTCGAGACCAGCCTGAGCAAGAGCGAGACCCCGTCTCTACTAAAAATAGAAAGAAATTATCTGGCCAACTAAAAATACATATAGAAAAAATTAGCCGGGCATGGTGGCGCATGCCTGTAGT
>JAQIFY010003193.1:0-12739 GCA_028533085.1 Varecia variegata | reverse complement strand
CACACACACAACCACAGTCTCATGTACAACATTTCTCTGTCTCTGTCTCTGTCTCTCTCTCTCACACACACACACACAACCACTCACTTGGGTACACAACCAAGCATGCATGTGTACAACCACCATGCTTTTACTTTGTGGAGAAATATTAAGTGAAAGTTATTATAAGAAACTAAGAATAAAATCACAAATATAAACAATAACCACACAGCCTAAAATGAAGTCTGGGGTAACCTGAATACCTTGACTTTAACACCAGTGCACGTGAACATGGACTGAACGGCCCCTCTTCACAGGGGATGTTCGTGCATTGCTTTACCTGTCAGCCCCTTTGAGGACCAATCACAAATATTTCCTTTCCTTTCTTGTCCTTTTTATCTCAAGTCTACATTTCACATTAGAAAATAGCCCAACCTAATGGCTGCCCAAGGGAAATATATCTCTAGACTTATGCATTTATTGATAGAATAGGTCAAATAGAAATTTAATTTAATACACATTTAAGTGGAAAGAATAACAACAGGCACATTCATTAATTCTATATATCCCCAAACCAGCCAAGCTGATGTTATTTTGAGATGTCTGCAACTGAATTTTTTAAAAATAATGAGTATTAAGTAAAATGGAGCCTGCATCATAATTTAATGTTTCTGCTAATGTGCTTCTTGATTTTAATCTCCTATAAATTCATTGCAATTATGTGGTGGAATTATTTAATGTGATTTTGCCTGTCTGAACCTATTATCATTTGTCCACAAGAAGCTGTCTGGAAATTACCAAGAATGTATATCACTGACAGGAAAATAGATTTCCATCCTCAGCAAAGTGTAATATGTAATTTAAATTCATTAGCTGAGAATAAAATATCACATTGAATATATGGAAAATAATCTTCCTGGTCAGGAGGAGCTGAATTTTCACTATCAAAATCTATGAGATCTCTACCATATTAACAGTTTTATTACTTACTTGAAAAAAAAAAGAAGTGCTATTTTTATAAGATTTACCCACTTATATTGGTTGGATTCTAATATGTATCTCAAATTTGTCCACAACTGTTTTGCATTAAAACCAGTAAAGCTGAGCACGTGGCTGCCTTGCTCTGCGGCCCGGGGCACCTTGGCTCTATGGCCTGAATGTCGACGTCCCCACAAAATTCATATGTTGGGACCCAGTGATATGGTGCCTTTGTGAAGTGATTAAGTCATGAGGGCTTCTCGTGTCCTGATGCGGGAGGCTCAGCTCCAGCAAGTTGCCTCCCCTCCACTACCTGAAGACTCAGCACAGAGGCACCATCTTGGAAGCAGAAAGCTGTGTCTCACCAGACACCGAATTCGTGGTTTTTTTTACTTGAATTTAGAGAGCACTATTAAAACATAAATACTCCTTGTGTGAGACGTTAGAATTGTAAATATGATTAGTCAAACACACTTTTTAACAGCTCTAAAAAGGAAATTAAATTTAAAAAAATGGACAAGCTTATCAACCTCATTCTTCATAGCAGGTTTATTTGGGGCGATTCAATGGAGGAAGGTGAAGACTATGAGACCTTTTTTTGTTTCTCTTCCAGCCTTTAGAACTGTGAGGCGATAAACGTGTGTTTATGCAGCTGAGTTTATGGTACTTTACTGTGGCAGTGCTAGCAAACTAATATACCAACATCTTCCTATTGCCAAAAGAACTTTGCTTCACAAAATATCAGATTTATATTTGTATAGCTTATGGTTTTAAAGGGCTATAATGCATATTAGAATCTTCACTAAGTTCATAGAAAACTCATCAAGCTCGCTGCAGTCATTCTCTAAAGGTATCTAGAAGATTAGGAGACTTTCTATCTGCACTTGGCACTACTGGATTATATTCTTGCACTATATATATATATATGTATACACACACACAACACATTTTATTTTGCAAAGAGGTGTTTGGTGGGATATATATATATATAGTGTACATAATAGGTATAGCATACTATATAATCTATGTATTATACTATATAGTATATCATGTTATCTGTATATTATATATTATGTGTGAATATATATTTATACATAGATATGTTTCACCTAATATTTCTATACAAAATGAATAGGCTTGCCCCAAATTTTGTCTTCAAAATTTCTTGGTTTTAATGTTAATGATTTATGTTTCTGCATCATCTTTCCCACACTTAGTTTTGAAGAGGAGGACTGAATAGATTAGCCAGTGCAGTATGGGTCCACCACAGAAAAATCATCTGAGATATATACATATATATGTGTGTGTGTGTGTGTGTGTGTGTGTGTATACACACACATGTATAAATAATGATATTGAATGTGGCCATGGGAAATAAGAATCTTTTAACTATTTTGATGCTTTCAAAAACTTTGATTCTTTGGAAACTGTGAATAAATACTACATACAAATAAAAGCAAATGTTATTTTAGTAAAATAAGAAAGATACCTTTCCATAAATTGGATTTTAGTGTCTTTTATACACATCAAATGTTCTTGTAAGGAATGATTGGAATAAAAATATTAGTTAGATGGATTTTATATGAATAGAGTTTCCAATACTGAAATGTCTCTACATTATAAGTTGTCGTGAACACTTGGCATACTGAGGATGGACCCACACGCACAACTGCTTCAGATATCGAGATCGATGGTCTCTCTCCCTCTCTCACACACACACACCAGGGTTGTAGTATAAGGTATATTACTTACAAATTTGAGCCTTTTCTGAAGAGACAGGGTAGGCCTACCAAGCCAATCCAAAATCTCTTAGGAGAATAAAGGACGGGGAGTAGTCTAGGGCATTTGTTGTAGTTAGGGTGTGGGGTCAGGGTGTGGTTATTTAGCACATTCGGGAGCTTGTGTGGTTGCAACATCCCCATCTCTCTGGCTGGCAGGGAAGTGGGGAGAAACCCTCTATCAGTTCTCTTATCAGCTTGCCCTGATGTGGGACACAAAGAGAAGACTGGGTGGTGAGGCTCAGAAGCTGTTCCCAGGCAAATGTCAAAAAATGGAGTCTGGCTCCTTATAACACAAATATAATTTTTACTTAATTATGATGCCTAATCCCTTCATTATACTCTTAAATTAGACTTGCTAACATTTTATTACTAATTTGAAATCTGTATTCACAATTGATAATGATCTGTTACTTTTCCTTTTCGGGATACACTTTCAGGTTTTGGAATCAGTGTGTTCAAGCTTCATAAATTGTTTTGTAAATTTTCTTTCCTTCTCCCTACAGTAGAACAGTTCAGTTAAATTAGTGATTATTTGTTTCTTGAAAGTGTTATAAAAACCCAACCCAAAAGTGCTTTGATACTATTTTAAATACCTTCCATTGCAACTAATTAATCTATTCATATTTTGAGACAATTGAGTATATATATATGCAAATACACACTATATAGAGAGATATAGATACATGATAGTTAGAGAAATACACATGCATGTATATTCATTTCCTGGAAATTTTCAAATTCATTACAGCAAGTACTATATCGCATTCTTTTGGAATGTTTTCATGTCATATCGTTTTGCTTGATCTTATTATTTGTTCTAACTCTGTCATTTGACTTTGTAAATTTTACCTAAATTTTCTAAACCTTGGTTTTTCTCATTTATAAAATGGAATGGATAAAACCTATTTTGTGAGTTTTCTTCTGTTGGGTGGCAAATTAGCACAACTTAGTGGCTTAAAATAAAACACTTTTATTCTCTCACCATTCGCCTGAGTCAGGAGCCTGGGTGTGGCTTAGCTGGGTCCTGAGCTCAGGGTTTCTCCAGGCTGCGGTCGAGGTGCTGACCAGGGCGGACATCTCACCTGAGGCTCAACATCTTCCAAACCCCTGTGGTTGATGGCAGAATTCAGCGCCTCGAAGCTGACGGACAGAGGCTGTTGGCCTCTGAGGCTGCGCTCCCCCAGTTCCCTGCCATATGGTGCTCTGCACAAAAGGGGACTTTGCTCCTCCAAGTCTAATGGGATCTTCTGCTGCTGACTCTACCTCTTACCCTCCTGTGGAGAACGTAACTGATTAGGCTCCCTTTTGATTAACTCAAAGTCAACTGATTAAGCGCCACAATCGTATCTGAAAAATGACTTCACCTCTGCCATACAGTGGGAGCTGTATCTCCCTGGAATCACCTGCTCTGCACACAGTCAAGGGGCGGGGACTCTAGAAGGCTTGTCTCTCATGGGGTGGGAACTTTGAGAGTTGTCTTAGAATTCAGCCTACCATCCCTCCCTGACAGGGTTGACAATATTTAAAAGTGACTAAATGAGATAATACCTACAAAGTACGCAGTGCGGCACCTTGACAATATTTAAAAGTGACTAAATGAGATAATACCTACAAAGTACGCAGTGCGGCACCTTGACAAACTGGGTGCATCGTTCAGGCTCTGGCCGGTTTTATGCCCTGAGAAGCCTCTTCATGCAGCATCTCTCCTGCGCTGACCACAGCAGGGTCGTCTGGGCGCTGGCAGTGTGCAGGGTTGGTGGCAGAGGGACACAGGGTCCTCTCTTGTCTCTCCTGCTCTTCTGTGGAACAGGCTCTGGGATGGATCAGGGCCTGGTCACTCCTTCATCCTCAAATGCTGTGACCAAAGCTTGGTTTGCTCCTGGGTCATTTTTCTACCTGCCCAGGAACTACACCTGGATATGCCCTGGTTGGCTCCATCGGGCATTATATGTACCCGGGAAGGTCACCCAAGGCCCAGCGCCAGCCGGGCTCCAGGGAGGAACGGAGCTGTTTCCTGGAGCTCTGAAGGATCAGCACGGGGGGAGGACTTCTGATCTGCTTGGTTTTGAGAATTTGGACCGTTAGTATTACTGTAGCAGCTTACTGAGGTTATATAGTCTCTAAATCTCTCTTTCTATACTCTTTTTCTACACATAAATAGTCTTCTTCAAAGAAATTCTAGCTGAAACATTCAATCAATTTACTATATAGCTTTTTGAAAGTAAGTAAAATTCTTGAACATAGATCAAACTTACAGAAGTAAAAAGGAACCAACCACAGAAGTCTGAGTGGGGTGCAAACCTGCTCTTAACTATAAACAGTTTTGAATTTTATTCTATCACTCAGCACAGAGGAGCTCTCCACAAAGATCCACAAATTTTAGTATATTTTGTAGTAACATAAGTGTTCTATAAACTTTGTATCTGCTTTAACACTATGCCGCTCCGTTGATTGAACTATGGGACAGCAACGCACACATTGACTCAGGGCTGCCTGTGGTGCAAAGCCCTCTCCCTTCTTTGGTGTTATTTATCTTCACACACCCCCTTGGAGGGAAAAGTCCTGACTGCAAGTAGACCCCAGCCCAGGCCAGCTCTTCCTAGATCCAAGGCCTCCTGCAAATCCTTTAATCTCTCTAAGCCCTAGTTTCTAAATTTACATAATAATACAATTATTTGATGATAGTGTAACTATTTGATAATAGTACAATTACCTCCAACAGGTATTGTAATTCCCATCTTACAGGTGAGGCACCTGAGGCTCTGAGAGAGGGAACCTCCTGCCCAAGACAGCTCCTGGGCAGAGCTAGGACTGAATCTGGTCTCTCTCCTCCTAAGCTGAGAGTTTCGCAGGGGACTGTCACAGCCCCTTTCTTAGACTGATCAAAATGCAAATCAGCCCTAAATTTCTTGTGGGAAATTTTGTGTGTACAATGTAGCTAGCGGTGATCCCTAGGAAATGACTCATGTTGTGTGAAATGATGGTGACAGGTTTGATTGATTCCTCTTGAAGAGCAAAGTCTAAGGATGGAGGGATACATCCTGCCCAGACTCACTGCTCCAACGACACAACAAGCCAGACACTGGCTGGCGTCTTCTCCAACCTTATCTACAGAGAAGAAGAGCAATTTTTTGTATTGAAAGAACAGGGCAGCCACTTAGAGCTCAAGACCCACTAGCTGAGGATTTCCTGTAATACAAACGAATAAATGTTCCTTGTTTTCCCTCAGTCCAGGGAGTGTCAGTAATCCATGCATGTGAGACTCATTTACAAATCTTTTAGATCCATTTTACCAACCAAATTCATGACTTTCACTGATTTATGTCACCTTGTAAATGGTCTCATGCACATTGACTCTTGGCTTCTCTAAAACCCTTTGGCTTTTGCTATCGTCCACATAATTTAACTGTGGGTTATCTTGTATTATTTTATAATTGATTGGCATTGTTCTATAATTGATTTCTGTCTGAGTCTTATCACTAAAACAATGTTGGAAATCACTCCAGAAGCTTAAAGAGAAAAAAGAAAAATTACCATCTTCAATTAGGAAAAGCTACAAGCAAACATCACTGACCTTGCCAATGTCTTGTTTTGGTCACCCTGGAAAAGGAAAGAGGAGGTGGCTGGAGAAGGACCAGGGCCAGAGCCTGTAGCCTGGGTTTTTCCTATACTAATCCTTGTCCAGAGAATTCTTGAATTAATGGAGAAAGCTAGCTAGCTAGATATAAATATAGATATATATTATAATACACATTAATATATTGTATGTGTGTATATACAAATATATTTGCCATTTTGTTGTGTATTGAAATAGTGCTTATCATTGTTATAAGTGAGAAAGGCAAACTAAAGTCTTCCTTTTCATTGGGGTGATCACACCAAGCAGGGAGATAAATCACCAATCATTTAGAGAATTAAAATGGCAGCTGATGATCAAGACAGCCTTGAAGTCCCTCTGCATTCAACTAAATGGTAGATAGATTGCCTCCTAAGTCTAGGCCCCTACCCTCCCTTTTATTAGCATTAACTTTAGAAAATTTTAATTGTAAATTCTTACTTTGCCCCTTAGAAATGTAAGTTTTTATGTGAAATTTGTCAGAATCAAATAGAATCACTAATGTTAAAAAAAAAAGAAAGAAAGAAAGAAAGAAAAGAAAAGCAAGTCCTGGCAATAGAAGCAGGAATGGCCAGGAAGAGCATGTTCTCATGCTCGTGTGCCTGATGACAAAATCTACCACAAAAGACTCTGCAAAAACCACAACCTTGTACAACAGCCATTGCAAATTTAACACAAAATGTACTTTTGCAAAGACATCTGCCCAACAACTGCCTGTCCAGCCTCAGATTGGCCTCACCCATGTTATGGATCTTTGAGGCCAAAAATAATTATTTCAAAATAATTATGTAATCCTCCTCATTTTTCCTTTAGAAATCTTTGTCTTCCTTTACCTCCCTGAATACACGTGCAGTTTACTATGGAACACATGTTCCGATTGCAATGCTCTGTTCCTAAATAAACATTATCTTCTTTCAGAGAGCCTCTCACTGTTTGTTATTTAGGTTGACATTTAAAAAGCCTCTTGCCAGTTTTATAACCCAGCAATGTCTTTCTCAAGGACCTGGGAGCCATCCCTTTAAATTGTATTAATAACCATCCTGGAAGATAAGGCCCCTGTCTCCTAGTCTCTGTGGGAAGGTGGGAGTCTACATTCAATGGGGTACCTTCCTCCAAGTTGTAAAGCTACCTCCAGTCATGAAAATATAAGCAATTTTACTTTTCCTGTGGGTAAGGCCAATTGACAAACACACAGGGCCTGTGATCTCCCCTCATCTCAGCTGTTAAAAATCCTACTGCGTCTTGTTTCAGCAGAGTTGAGCTCATGCTGTGTTCTGGTCCCCTATTGCAGTAGCCTTGGATAAAGTCTTCCTTGCCTGTTTAATTTTGTTCGGTGTAATTTTTGCTTTGCTTTACTAATAGTAATAAAAATGTTTTAAATTTTCATAAATATTTAAGATACAGGAAATTCAGAGAATATTATAACCAACACCATGAATCCACCACAAATATTGAACAGATGTTGATATTTTGTTGAAGATCCCTGGAGTACTGTCCCAGTCTCCTCCCCAGAGGTAGCAGCCACTGTGGGCCTGGTGTGCAGTCACTGGTGTCACAGGGAAAGAGGAGAGAGGGACGCAGCCTGGGGTGACAGTGATGGGTCCAGAGCAATGTCCACGTCCCTCTGGGTCAGCAGAGCAGCAGGACTTGCTGCCCTGGCAGAGGAGTGAGCTCTGGGGTAGAGACTCTGCCCACCAGACCCCCACCCCTGTCTGCTGTTCCCCAAGGACCACGTGGAGAGATGCAGTGGGAGGCTGCCCTTCTGGGGCGGCTCCACCTAGAAACCTGCTTCCCCTGGGTTGGGGGCCTCAGGATCACTCAGGGTTTGAGCAGCCTCAGCCTTTGTTTGCAGCACAGTCCAGGGGTCTGAGAACACGGCTCCTGTGAAGGTGGGTTGGCTTTCTGCTGATTTGCATTTTGTCAACTCAGTTAATTAGGGACCAAAGCCAGGAATACTGTTTCTGGATCGAGGTCCAGTCTGGGAGATTCTGTCTCTAAGAAACAGCCCAGAATATGGGCCCAAATCCACAAAGTTCAGTTTAGTATATGTCTTGTCATCTGCGTGAAGGTGACTCAAAACCACAGAGAGTCTGCGCTTCGCCTAGAGGTGGAATCCTAGGGGAAGCCACCAGCAATTCTGTGTTTGTCAGGCAGGGATGGGGGCCTGGGAGAACCAGACATGGCCCAGGTCCCCTTCTCTTCTGCTGCTGTATTTTCTGCCCTCAGACCTCAACTGGCACTGATTTTAGTTTGGGAGTGGGGTGTTGGGCTTTTTCAACATTAAATATGGTGGTGTCATTGGTCATCCTAGATTACTGGTACAGGGGGAAAGGCCCTCTCTCCCCAAAGCTGCGGTTTGCTCCTTTGCTAAATTACTTCCAGTGCCTTAGCATTTTCCCATCAAATCCTGTGAAGTTCAGTCGCAATCAGCACTTGGTGTGAATCCCAAGACAAAACAGAAAAATATTTAACAAAATGCTACCACATGACAGGTTTCTCTGTTATCAGAACAAGCGCGGAATGAAGAGAACTTTCACAACCTCCACTCACTAATATCTTGCCTCAGCTGACCCCACAGTTGGCATCTCTTACTTGTCCCACTAGATTCCAGGTGCCATTTTCTGGCCAGTTATAGGATTTGGGGGGCAAGTGACAAACTCCGCTCTGGCTAATTTGAGCAAAGGAAGAGTGTGTTGAACTGCATCAGATGGCTGAGGGATCAGCCCTCAGAAGAGCAGGAACCAGAGACCACAGAGGGCCTGGGGACTGAGACCCAATAAACAAGCCATGCAGGGTGCAGAGTTTCCAGTATTTTTATGGCTGGTTTTGTCTCACAATCAAGATTCTATTTCCAGAAGAGAAAGGTTCTCATTGGCCTCATTGACCTCCTACAGGGAAGGGGGGGTCAGTTTGATGGATATCCTCACAGTATATGTTTTGGGGGAAGTGGAGTTACCAATTCCTCCAGATTTACCTAGGAATTAAATTGTTTTAGCACCAAAAGTCCTGCATCCTGGAAAACCTCTCAGTTCCAAGAAAATTGGGGACAGTTGTTCATCCTAAAAAGGGTTTGATCCTCAAAATAAAACTCAGGTGTTATTACTAGATAAAGGCAGGATAGAAGTTGGTCAGCAAAAAAGTCAATACTCATGACAGAAAAAGTTTAGGTATTCTTGCCCGACAAAGAAAGTGTGGGTGCTGGGCAGGCCAAACTTCTAAGTACTGGTTTCAGCCATCTTTTGGTTCTAGTGTGTAATTTCCCACGTTCCACTGGTCAGGCCACTGGAGTGAGACTGTGGGGCAGACGAGAGCTCCAGTGTGTGGGCTTAGCTTTCCATCTTTGTCCAGGTGCCCCAGACTTCTTTTAAAGGAAGGCGGGGGATTCATTAATCATCCAGAAACGTCAGAGAACTCCCATGATGTCTTTCTTTGGTCTTTCATTATGATTTTCTCTGATTCCAAACCCAGTTTATTTCTAAAACATGGATTTTGGAGGACAGTAGTCACGTGCGCCATGTTAACTACAATATGTTGCTAATGAATTCAGGTCATACAAATTCTAATTGTCAATTTAATCAATACCAGGCACAGGGTCCTCTGGAGTTGCAAACATGACAAGACCAAGACCCTGCCTCTGGAAGGACGTGTAATCAGGTGGCCCCCCTCATGCGATCAACTTCCTTCGGGATCAATGTCTTTACTGAGTTTCAGGGCTGCAACCTGTCCCTTCCACCTCCTGCAAGTGACCATCCGGTGAGTCTCCAGGAGTCCAGAGGAAGGACTTTCCATGGATTGTGGAAATTTACCACCATTCCCATGAATTTTATAGGCCATGCTCATTCTCCTGGTGGTAGGCCATTGGTACAATTGGTGAATATGAAGTGTTAGTTACATGCATATGTTGCCTAATGAATTATAATTTCTGAGTCAGGATTAAAATGTATAGGTAACTGATGCTCAATACTATATCAACTTTACATTTCTTCAGGATCCTGTATTAATTGTGTATACTATTTCATTAAAAAATACTTATGTTTGAAAATATATAGCCAAAGTAGCCACACTGGGAACAGCTAGAAAGACAGAATTGCCAAAATCCAGTGTGATTTCTGTCCAGTGATTGTTCAGTCTTGTTTTATTGAAACCACATTTTTAAAATCCTCCTTTCAATGTTAACTAATGCTCCTTCTACTATGATAAGATCTCGGAATGTAATAGCTAAAACTTTCTTAACTGCTTTTAGACTTAAGAGAATTTATTCATACTTTACTTCAAGTTTTGATGTGTGCATATGTATTAGCCTAATCCTGATGCTTCTTAACTGTCACAAAATAGATCTTTGTATTTTATGATAATTTTTATATTCCTTGGTCCTCAAACCAAGGCACATTTCAAATTTTTAGGGCATGCTCTAATTTATTCTTCTATTTTTTTACACCAACAAAGTTAACCAGATATTCTAATATTTGGCATTGAAAATACACCTCATAAAAAATAATCAGCAATGGTTTGAATAAGAAGTCATACAAATTTGAAAAAAAGTGCATCTCGTGGATAGCCTCTTACAATAGGAATGACACCAAGTTGATTTGTTGTGTGATTGTCCTCATTTTTTATTTTCAGTAATTTGATAAAACTCTATACATGTTGCCCTGACAAAACCAAGGCGGGAGCTCCAGACCTGTCTGGTTGAATGTGCGAACAGTAGGAGCAAGTTAGATGAACAGCTGGAATGCCGCAGATGGCTCATGCTATGCTTTCCTTGCATGTTAGTGAGCAAAGATTTATATATAAAGGTGTAAGTTATAACTTAAGGGCAACGGACAGATCCAGCAATCGGCCATCTCATTTCCAAAGCTATTCAGCATGCTACTAGGTGTGTGAAAAAGAGCAAAAGTGTGGAGCACAATGCCTTGTGTCACGAGTTGAATTGTGCCCCCTGAAAAGAAAAAGTGAAGTACTAAGTGCCAGTACCTGTAAAGGTGACTATATTTGAAAACTGGGTCTTTGTAGACTTGACGAAGTTAAGATGAGGCCATTAGAGTGGGCCTTAATCCAATATGACTAGTGCCCTTATAAGAAGAGGGAAATTTGGACGCAGACACACAGAGAGAGTGTCATCTGAAGACAGAGGCAGGATTGGAGTGATAAAACTTCAAGCCAAGGCACACTACGGACTGCCAGCAGCCATCAGAATCCAGAAGAGAATCATGAAGACATTCTCCCGGGCAGATTTCAAAGGAAGCATGGCCCTGCCAAAGTTTTAATTTTGGACTTCTAGCCTCTAGAACTAGGAAACAATAAACTTCTGCAGGTTTAAGGTCCTCAGTTTGTGGTATTTTGTTCTGACAGTCCTAGAAAACTAATGCACCTTGTCTTCAAGGACTACACAGAGATTTGGGGGTCACCAGCTCCGTGCCAGGCACTAGGTTATTTCGGTGGATGCAAAGGCAAATAAAATGTTGCTACTTCTGGAAGAAGCATGCACACTATACACTATTTGGATGTTTTGGAAGAACTATACTTGGCAGCAGATGGAGCTCCTAAAAGACAGCTTCATTTCCGCACGGTTGCTGCACACTTTAAAATAATGTTTGAATTGTAAACCTCTTCCCAGGGCTGCAAGATATTTAAAAAAGATGTAGATTTAGAATGATAAAACCTAAAAATAGACAGTTATGTAAACTGTAGTTTTTATCTCTTCTATTTATTAAGGCACTATTTCTGCAGGCTAGAAGATTAAGAGTGGGAATCATAATTATTGCTTCTGTATTTGCTACTTTGAAGTCTCCTATACATCTCTGGAAAAGAGAAATCTGTGTGGTCTATCTGTATTTTTGTTGGTAATTGTTTTTGAGTTTTGCACAATAGCTTTGTGGAATTACACCTCTTTGTTTCAAAGGGGTGATGCATTTGATCTTAGGAAAGCACTAGTAGCGACTGGTAAATCTGGGATGTCTGCATTTAAGATTACATTAAGGGCAAAGACACCTCCTGTTCTGCAAGGCTTTTATTTCATTCCAACTACCACCATGTTTAATTGGAAAGAGAATTTGAAGATAAATCACACTCTGTAAGGCTTTAGGGATTCTGGCACTATTAAGAGTATTGGTATAAATTATTGCATGGATTTTTTTAACCTCACAATGGTGTTGACAGGTAGATCACAATGAATCAGTCTTCCTACCTTATGTTCTCATTATTTAATATTAACACCTGCTCTAGGGGCTTGTAAGCTAACCTTAAAGTTTTCCTAATGGATGCTATAAGTAAAAGAGAGTTTAGCCAGCATTTTTCTCCTCATTTTATGCAAATACATTAAATTGTGAGCTCTGAAAAAATTAGGGAAGACATGGAATTAATTACCATGTATTTCACAGTAAAT
>JAQIFY010003192.1:0-12739 GCA_028533085.1 Varecia variegata | reverse complement strand
CCCTTCACAACAGCATCCCTGGTGCCATCTCCTCCTCTGTCGGCCACCCGGCCTCGCCTCAGGTTTTGCCCTCACTGCCACCTTGGGTTCCTCTGAGCCTCTGTCCTCGCCTGCCTTGGGGACCTCTTCCCTGCTGCCCTGTTACTGCCTTGGCTGTGGTGGCACGTCCCTGGGTGGTCCCGTCAGCCACCACAGACCACCGCCTCCACCACCACCGGCCCTGCCCCTGACGCCATCGCTGGGACTCCTGCCGGGAGACGCAAAGGGGCTGTTCTCACCCAGGGTTAGCTGGGATGTGGGGATGGTGGCTTCCCCGTGGGTCACAGACAGCTCACGTCCTCCCCCCGGAGGAACGAAGGCGAGGGGAGGCCGGGCCGCCTCTGCTTATCTTGGTTTCTACAACAAAGAGCTGAGAACTGTTGGCAGCACTGACGGATGGTTTAGGGTTTGCTCCTGCCGGTGCACAGCCTCTGCGTGTTCATCTTTTGTAATTCTTTGTTTTTTCCTGTTTCATTTTTGTGTGGTTTGTCGGAGGCAACTAATGGGGCCCGTGGCAACGTCTCTGCTCTTAGAGATGGGCTGAGCCAGAGCCGCAGTGTCCGAAGAGCTGGACGAGCCCCAGTGTGGTTCCCTCTGGCGAAGGGCTGGCCGGAGAGTCCCAGCCGGGAGGCGGCCCAGCAGGGCAGGCGACGCCTGGAATTGGAGTCGGGCTGGCCTGCGCTTGAGCTACGGCACGGCCACTCCTAGCTCTGCGGGCCCACGGACGGCAGCCTCTCTGGCCCTCCTGTCCTCATCTGCAGACAGGGATGGTGGTGGCACCTTGCTCGTTCAGTTATTAGATTAAATGAGATGGGTGACAGCACATGGTGTTCGTATTCTCTTATTCTTATTCTTTCTTACTATCTTAAGCAAAGCCCCAGGGTTGGGAGCCAGAGACGCCCCTCCGCAATATTGTTAGGACTCTGTGCACAGCGCCTCAGCCAGCTGCTCCGGCTCTGCCTCTCAGTGGCTCCGGCGCGACGGAGCGTCCGGAGCCCCCACTTCCTCCTGCGTGAAACGGGGCCGTCCTGCAGAACAAACGGAAGCACGCAGGCGATCGTGCACAGTGCACATTTTAGTGGCTGTTGTTTTCTGTTTGTATTTGTTTCATCAGTGAGCATTTGTGGTGCCCCTTCTGTGCCAGATGCCATGGCAGGTGACCATGGCCTAGATAGAGACCTGTCCTTGAGGCGGACCTCCTGTGTCCTGAGACACCTTATCTAGGTGGCTAGGTCCTTACCTGGAGGCCGCAGCAGCGTCATGGTGGGACGGCCCCTGTCTCCCACCCGCGGGCCCCAGCCCATCTGCTCACGCTGTTATAGCCGGGGTTTGCCTGCCTGGGCACACTCAGGGACCCAGACCATGTTCTTTCCTCTCTGCCACGAGTCCTGGCTGGAAGGATTTCAGGGCTAAGCAAGCTCCCTGGAGAACAGTTTTTGGTCAGAGCTGCCTCTCTGGGGAGCCCTCGTCTCACCGGGAGTTTCTGTGACGTTGCCGCTCTGTGGGTCCTGGAATTCTCACGTGCTTCAGCAAGGGCGGCAGGTGAGCGCGCAGCCAGCAGGACGCAGGCTGGTCTCTGGGGCCAGAGGCTGGGAGTGACAGCTCAGGGGACTCAGGCTACACGTTTCTAGGATTACTCCTCACCTGGAGTCAGCCAAGAAAATCACATTTCCACACACACGCACGGTTTTATGACCTCTTTTGATGTTACCATGGTGCTTTTGAATATATATTTAAATCTATGTTTTCAATAATTTATTTTTAACCACTCAAGCGACTGAACCTGCAATTAGAGCACACTGCGGGCAGGTGGGAAGGGCTCCCGCCCCGACCTGGCAGGCCTGCGCCAGACAGTCCGCGTTTTGGAGTAATTTCTTTTCCAGCTCTTGTTTTTAAAAACAAAAAATGTGCTTTGTTGCAACAGTGACATAAGACAAATGGTGCAGAATGCCAGATGTAGGGACTCACTGATGGATGAATTTAACCAGTGTTTACAGAGTGTCCCATCTTTGGTACTGGGGACACAGAGACGGTGACTTGGTCTCCACCCTCATGGGAGGAGCCGAGAGCCTGAGGGGAGAGCAGAGCCCCCGGGGACTCTAGCAGCACAGCAGCAGGCTGTGCACCTGGCACATGCCAAAAAGGACTAGGAGTGGGGTGGGGGTGGGGTACAAGACGGCTCCGGCAGGCGGCAGGCGGGGCCTGCTCTGCCAGGAGCAGCTTGGGAAGGTCCGGAAGCCTGGGCTGTTTCCGGGGAGTCAGGCTGGGTGACTAGAGACTAGACACAGGTGGATCGCGTCCTTCCCTCCCAAAGCTGCAGGGCCCGCGAGGGCCGATCCTCTCCTCTCTGGGAGCTTCCAGAGAGAGAACAATCAGAAGACTGTTACAGACCCAGCATCTACGTCCCCAATGTGCCTGGTTCTCCGGGTCTGTTCTGGTCTTCCCTTGACCTTGCTCTTTTCTCCCTCCATCACCGTGGCTTCGGGCTGCCCCTCTCAGGAGGGGATGAGAGCGAGAGAGACTGACCTCGGGCTCTCTGCTCTTCTCCTGCCAACCAGGCCTGAGAGGAGGTCCAGGCTCCTTTCTTTGTCTTTGCAATCCAAGATCCTTCTGGAAGTTCACCTGTTTGGAAGCCGAGTGCAATCTCCAGTTTTGCCTGTGGGTTTCTCAGCTCGGAGACGGACATGCTCACGGTGAGCTCCGGTCCCAGTTCCCCAGTACCCTGCAAGCGTGCAAGAGCAGTCTTGGGGATCGATCTTTGAAAGAGCTTGTATCGCAGCCAGAACAAAGTGTTTTTAAAAAGTCAACTTTACAGATTTTTAAACAGGGATCTAAAGTGGATTTTACGACACCTTTGTGTGTCAGGCTTGGCCAATTCCCAGGGCAGTGGAGTGGCTCTTGCTACAGTTGAGGTCACAGTCTGTTCAGGCTGCGTCCTGATCCTCCCAGAGAAAAGGCCAAAATGTTGGGGGCCTCCTTAGTGTCCAGGAAGATGTCCAGCTGCCCAGCTGACCATGCCGACTCCGAGAGGCTGAGATCCTGACACGGGGCCGGAGACGTCCAGCTCGAGTGGTCTGCAGCGCTGGCGTTTTGTTTATGCTTATGCGAGGCCTTTCTTTAAACCTCCTTGGCAGTTAGTCCTGACAATATCTGGATTGAAATACAGGTGAAGTCTTAGCATAGTGAGTCCCCTGGCCCAGGAATAGCTGTGGTTTGCTCCAGCCATGAGACCTCCACCTTGCTCATAATTCCTTCCCTTCTGAGCTGGAACGGGCCGCTGGCTGTCGGAGCCAGAGCTGAGAAGGAGACTCCCTATCTGGGGACAGCCTGTTCCTTGGACCCCCAGGTCCTGGATGCCAAGCTAGGCCAGGCCGTTTTGTTGCAGCACAACGTGGGGGAATAAGGGCAGGTTTCTGTCCCAGAGGCAGGGAAGGGACACAGAGCACAGCCTTGGCAGGTCATTCCCAGCAGTAACAAGGGAACGAGGGAGGGAGACTTGTCCCCTACACTCCTCCCCCCTCAGGCCAGACGGACGTGGCCCTGCTGACATCATCTTTGGGCTGCTGGGGGCCCTGTCCCCAGACCCCAGCATCATGACGGGCCCATAACGTCCAGTCCAGGTTCTCCCTGGACGGTTTGGCTTCCCATCCACCCTCTGGGGCTGAGAGAGAGAGTTCCTGGCTTTGTGGGTTTGTTTTATACTCAGGATGTGTTCCTTGGCCAGGAATGGCCTTGGTTTTCTCATTGCTGTTCCAGGCCTGATCTCTTTTGGGGAAAAAGTAGAGACAGACATCCAGGCACTTTGTTCATGGACCACTGGGGAGTGCCACCTGGAGCCCTTGTTCCCAGGCTGGTGGGGACTGGATGAAGTTCACTGCTGTGGAGCAGGTGCTGCGGCAGGAAAGGCTGGGGCAGGTGCCCATGGGGTTCCTTGTGCAGAGTGAGGCCCATGATGCCCAGCAGACGGTCACGGGATGAATGACTCAGCAAAGGATGAACAAGTGATGTTCAGTGACTAGAAAGATGGGGGTGTCCCTGTGGGGCATCGGAGTTCTGGGCACAGCAGAATCCACTGGCCGCTGGGCTTTTCTTTCTAGAGGTGACCTCCGGATTGACAGATTTGCCCAAGTTCTAAGGTCTAAAAACAGAGGCCAGAGCTTACTAAAATTCCCTCCTCTCCCTACATTAGCGTATTCTAGATGTGCTAGAATACGTCACACGTCATCCTGGCTCCACGAAAGGATGAAAAACATTTCTGAGAAAGCGGATAACTTCCGATGGCTGGAGCTAGTCCAGCAAATGGTGGAGACACAGACCCACCCCCAGGCTCACCCCCACACTCCTCCTCTTTCCTTCCTGCTGTGAGTTCTCTGCCATGTTGGTGGCTCTGTAGGCTGCGTCCTTCCAGGCACCAATGAGAGATCCAGAGACGGGTGACATGGAGTTCAGGCTGGTGAGCTACACGTTGTGGCTCCTCCCTGGGCCCTGGAGGTTCAGCGTTCCTGGCTTTCCGTTTCATCCCCCCAGGACTCACCGGGGTCCCCCGCGGCCTTCCTCTGCCATCTCAGGCTGCCACTGCTCATCCTGTTCCTAGACATTTCTGTGTCTCCAGACAGGTTTGGGAGAAGGACTTCAGACTCCCTGCTTCTTACTGACTCCACAGACTGAAGACTGTGACTCAGTGAAAGCATTTTGTCTGTCAGGTAGATGGCAGGGTGGGAAGGGTGGTGACAGATCCGGGGAAGTTAGAGGAGCATCAGAAATCTTACGGGATGACCATGCCCTGCTACCCTTGTTTCCTGAGTCTCGTTCACAGGACAGCTTCTTGTCCTCTCTTCTGTTCTTAAGGGCACTTCCTCCCGCTCCTCTGCCTGCAGCACTCGGGGTGGAACCGTGCGTGTTGAGGAAGGATTGAAAACAGAGCGTAATGGGTGGTATTAATTGAACTTTTTATTGTGCGGGGCACGTATCTCAGTGCTTTGAAGATATCATCAGATCTGAATCTCACAAAACGCTAAGAAGCCGATGCTATTATCGCCCCTGTTTTGGAGGAGAGCAACCCGAGGCCCAGGTCTGGTGGGTTGAACCTCGGTCACCAGCCCCCGTCTGCGCAGCAACCACAGCTGCCCCCAGACCAGGCTCGGGGCCCACAGCATTCGGGGTGTGCCTTCTGTGCGTATCACCGCAGCACCCACAAGTCTGATGTGCATCATTTACATGACGGGAACCTTAAGATCGGCAAAGTCCCTTCTAAGAGGCGGTATTACTTTGCTAGGGCTGCCGTGACAAAGGACCACGGACTGGGGGCTTACATAGCAGAAACTCATTTTGTCCCAGCTCCGGAGGCTGGAAGTCCAAGGTCAAGGTGTCAGCAGGGTTGGTTTCTCCTGAGGCCTCTCTCCTCGGCTTGCCGACGGCCACCTTCTTGCTGCGTCCTCACGTGGTTGTCCCTCTATGCGTGCCTTGCCCTGGTGCTTCTCTGTGTGTCCAAGGACACCCGTCCTGTTGGATTAGGGCCCACTCGGATAACCTCATTTTAACGTCATCATTTCTTTAAAGACCCGTCTCCAAACGCAGTCACGTGCTGAGGTTCTGGGGGGCAGGGCTTCAACATGAGAATGTTGGGGGATACGGTTTAGTTCACAACAGGGGTCTTTTGCTTCGTGTTGGAGGGGTCTTTTTAGGGTGGTCGCTTTTCTACCCATACACTTGTCTTCAGACCACCAGGGAGTGCCGGGCCCAGGGCTGCGGGTGGCGGGTGTGTTGGAAGTGGCCGTGGCCTCACGTCCTCTTGCCCCGTGACTCCACGTCCCACCTGGAACGGCACGTTCTCCTCAGACTATGGAAAGTTTTGTGGTCTGTTGTATAACACAAGACGAGCCTTCTGCACTGAAATTGTTCGAGAATTGGGTTCCAATTTCCCAGGAGCACGCAAAGCGTTGCCAGGAAAGCAGAGTTGTTGGAGATTTATGTCGGTTTTTCTGACACAGCGAAGATTTCCCTTTGTTTTTTGGAACCGACTGGAGTGTGCTTGCCAAAGCAACGGCCTCGGGAGGAGCAGATCATTTTCTCTTGTTCTTCCTCCTTCTTTTTTTATTCCCTCTCAATTTATTTTCAGGTCAGAGCTTCATGAGGTCGCCGAAGCTGTGAAATCTGACAGACTCACCATCTGAGCAAACAGACTGTCCAGGAACAGGTTTTATTTGGCTCCCCAAGCGGATGTGACAGGCGGGGAAAATCCTTGGTCTTTCCATTTTGTCTTTGCCTGAAGGAGTTTGGTTCAGCTCGACACATGTTCTTCGAGCACCTCCTTCATGCCAGGCGTGGTGCCAGGCGTGGTGCCAGGCACCGAGTGAGCCCGGGTCCTGCCCTGGGGCATGTCCCACGCGTCCCCACAGTGTGTATCAGAGGGGCTGCTGGCCACCGGTGCGCACGTGTTGTTAACCCACCGACACACTTCTGTTGGTGAAGGGGCCGCCCGAGCTCCCTGAACGCCCCACTGCTCTTGCCTGCGTCCATTCTGAGTAGCGGCGTCTGTGCCAGACCAGTTGTTAAATATTGTGCATGTCACGCCAGCTGGGGGGCATGTGGATGGGAGGGGTGTCGAGTGTGGGGAAAGGCTTTTGGAGGAAGTCAAGATTAGGCCAAATTTCGAGTAGGAGCTCATCTTACAGACCAGGTGGGAGCAGGAGGAAGGCCATTGTAAACAGAGGAAACAGGCTGTGCAAAGGCACTGGGGCAGGGAAGAGTGTGGTGGTTTTGGTGAGGTGGTGACAGGGCAGGGGGTAGGGTGGGAAGGAGAGGGGACAGAATGGGGGAGTGGGAGCTGAGCAGAGGGTGGTGCTGGCAGAAGGAGCTGGAAAGAAAAGCAGGACTCAAATAAGGCAGGGTTGGAGAGTCATGCCACAGTGCCAAAGACTGTGAGCAGTGAGTAGGTTTTATTTTGACAGTTTATATAGTCTCATTATGTTTTTCAAACATAGATATAGATTTACATTTCACCTTGTTCTGGAGTGGATTTAGGTTCCTGAAACATAGCTGATGCTCAATAAATATTTGTGTAATGAATTATATATTTCAGGCAAATTATAAACACATATATAGTCAGTTAACTTAAACATTTTTGGTGTAAAAGTTGAGGAAAAAGAAGAGAAAATGAGGCAAGACTAACACACAGCATATTCGACATGGAACGGTCTGCCCAGATATGGGGCCAGTGTTGCCCAGCCTGTGCGAAGAAGGTGGCCTGGTCGCCGTGGGCCAGGCAGAGGTGACGAGAAGGTGGCTGAGGCCTTCCAAGGAGAGCCTCTGCTGTGTGGCCGCCCCGCCCTGGGGCCGGCGCCCCGCCAGGTGTGCGGTGGATGCTGAAGACCCGGCGTCTTTGTTCTGACGGTCGTGGGGTGTTCGCTTCCTGTGGCTGCCACAGCAAAGCACCAGACACGGGTGGCTTTGACCAACAGGCACTTATTCTCTCGTAGGTGCGGAGGCTGGACGTTCAGAGTCAGGACGCTGGCCGGGCCAAGCTTCCTCTGAGACTCTGGGGAGGGTCCCTCCTTCCTCTTCCTATCGTCTGGCGGTGGCCGTTGATTCTTGGTGCTCCTGGGCTTGCAGCTGCTTCCCTCCCATCTCTGCGTCTGTCTTCACACGGCCTCCTCCCCGTGTGTCCCTGTGCTCACGTGTCTTCCTTCTCGTAAGGACACCGGTCATTGGATTAGCGCTTTCCCTGACGCAGGATGACCTCATCTTAACCAGATTATGTCTGCAAAGGTCTTGGTTCCAAATAAGGTCATGTTGACAGGTACCAGGGTTAGGGCTTGAGCATGTCTTTGTGGGGAACACGATTTCACCCAGAACAGCAGGTCAAATCTGCTCTAGAACTGCTGGGGGACAGAAGGTTAAAGGGTGACTCTGCCATCACGCTGCTCAGATGCGATGCTGGGCTGCCCCCTCGAGCACAGTGTGTTCTGGAATGTTCTGCTCGCTGATTTGGCCGTGGGCACCCCCGTCCCTGTGCCCTTTATTTTGGCAGAGCCTCTGTGGAGGGGCCGTTCCGTGGAGCACACTCAGGGAAGGCTGGTGTGGCTGCATCACAGATGGGAGGCGAGGCGGAAACTTCCAGCTCTGAAATGAAAGATTTCTTCTTAAGAAACATCACCGTGTCTCCCCCCAGCCCTTTTGGTCTTAAAACTATTTTGGACCTGAAATACCTTCCCCGGCTCTACCATTTGCACTTGGACGTTTGGACTTAGAGTATTAGGCATTTTCTTCTTGTAAAACCCAGCAAGTTGTGCTACAGAGCGGGAGCAAGTGCAACAACCACACTTCTTTTGGGCACCTGTCGTCTGACAGGCCTCCTGCCAGCACTGGGAGCACAGTGGTGAATAAGTTGAGACATTTGCTGCCTCCTGTAGCTTATATTTTATTGAGGGAGTGAGAAAAATAAATCCAGTGTACTAGTCTGCTCGGGGCTGCCATAACAAAATGCCATAGGCTGGGTGGCTTAACCAATTGACATCTCTCGCCGTTCTGGAGGTTGGAAAGTCCAAGATCCAGGTGCTGGCAGATTTGATTCCTTGGTGGGAGCCCTTTTGTTAAGGACATGGCTGCCTTCTCCTGCAGTAGAGCGCATGCTTGCTCTCTCTCCTTGTAAAGCCACTAATATGATCATGAGAGCCCCACTCTTGTGACCTCATTTAACCCTAATTACGTCCCAAAGACCCTATCTCCAAATACTATCACATGGGGGCTGGGAGGGACACAGTTCGGTCAGTAAATAGCCGGGAGAACTTCCCTGTGGGAGGTCCGGGCAGCAGAGGAAGTGGTGCTGGGGAAGAGGGGTGGTTGGGAAGGGTGACAAGAAGGGCCATCGCAAAGAGACGGGGAAAAGCTGAGTGTGGCCCAGGACTGGGGAAGGCCTGGGGCCAGAGCACAGAGGTGGCAGAGCAAGGGGGCACCAGAGGGCAGGGTGGGGACAGGGGCCGCATTGGGTGTGGTTGGAGCTGTAGGGACCGGAGGAGTACCTGGAATGGACTGTGAGGTCCTTCTGGCCAGGGGCTGGCTAGACGACTCCTGCCGCCATCCAGGTGAGTGGCAGCCACGTAGATCAGAGTGGAGGCGTGGACAGCTCGGAGTGAAAGCAACAGAATTTGTGGGTTTTCAACTTGAGCGCCCGGGTGCTCCGCGGTGCGGTCTACTGAGAAGGAGAAGCCTGGGGAGAAACAGGTTTGAGGAGGCAAATGTGCGAGATCCAGTGTGAGATGTTTATCGTACGTCCAGATGGAGAGGCCAGGCAGGCTGGCGGGCGCCGGGTCGGGAGCTCAGAGAAGGGGCCTAGGCTCACCGTGTCAGTTTGTGAGTCATCAGCAAACAGCTGGTGCTTGTAGCCATGGACTGGGCCGGGATGGCCACGACAGGATGGCATCGAGCGGAGCGAAGAGGCCAAGGGCAGCACCTGGCGGGGCTCCGACTTTAGAGGGCAGGAGCGGGGAGGAGGTGGTGACGGAGCGGAGCAGCAGGGCCGGGAGCCGCAGGAGGACAGCAGGTCTGTGTGCTTCCCCGAGGGCTTGGCCAACTCTGTGGAAGGCCACTGAGAGGCTGGGATGAGAGAAAGGTGTCACTGGACTCAGTGACCTAGAGGTTAAGAGAGGCCAGGGCGAGTTTCGTAGCAGGTATGGAGGACACAAAAGGGGAGGGGATGGGAATGAACCAACAGAGAGAGGGCTGGAGGAGGAAGGGAGAGAAATTAAGTTTGATTGGCAATGAAGAGAGAAAACTTTAGGAGTGGGGTCTTGGAGAAGGGGCGGGAAGGTGGGATCTGGAGCCCAGTTGCAGGGGCGCGACTTGCAGCAGGCGGGATGCGTATTCCGTGGCAGTAGGAGGGAAGATACAGGAGACAGGTTGTTGGAGTCCACGTCCACCGACTGGCAGAATCCAGAAAAGGGAGATGGGCCAGTGGAGAGGTAGATGCCCTGAGTCAAAATAGCTGATTGCAGAAAAGACCAACCAGGGAAATAATTTTTCTCTTCCAAACTGGGGAAGTATTTTTTTTCTTTCAAAGAGCCAGGTGGGCTTTGAGGCACGTTTATCAACGTCCATGCCCCCACCCCTGCATTTTGAAAGAGTCAGCAGTGTTTAGATTGGGTAGGAGGAAATGGAGCCGGATACAGCACCGGCTCGACCTTGACTGTGCCAGCAGCACTCCCCGGGAGCAGCTCAGCACTGGGCGTCTTGAACAAGCACAAGGCAGAGGAATGAGTCCTGCTGGGCTGACCTGGGGCCACCTGACCTTGACCTTATACCTGTTCATGCCCTAAATGCTTGCTTCCGGTCCAGCCCCTCTTTTCTGAGCCCCGCCCCGCAGGGATCTCTCTTTCCCTTGCCCTTTGCTGCTCCACAAATTGTCCCGTTCTTCCCAGCGGCTCCCTCCCCCCTACCCCAGCCAAGCCCATCCTTGGCTCCTGGGGTTTCAGCTGATCGCCTTGCCCAGTGCTCAGGACTTGTCCACGCTCAGCGTCGCGTCTTAGGTGGGCTGGCCGTGAGCCACCCTGGGTAGCTATGTTACTGATAAATACGGTGCGTCAGTTAAAGAAAAGATAGATTTTTCTGTCTCTGGTCAACACTAACTTAGATACCTATAGGTCAGATTTTACTACTTTCAAGATAAACACATTTACTTTCAGTACAGAGCACAAGAACCTCTAAAAATGGAATGGCTCACCTGCTTTCCGGGTTCTGGATGGACTGGGTAGAACTTGCTGCATCAGACTGAGAAGGCAGGAGGTTGAAGCTGAACACTTGCCTAAAGGAAGAGCAAACATTAAATATTAAGTGTCCATTTGTCTACTCAGGTAAAGAGTTGCATCCTTTCAGAAGTCTTGATGCTAACATCTGTGACATGTAGCAGTCAGCGTCCCAGATGGCTGTGCTGGCCCTCGATGTCTCAGGGTGCATATCAGGGCTGGACTTCACCTGGGTAATAGGTAAAATTAGAGAAGGAAAGTTCTACTTCCTGGCTGGGCTAAAGTTTCATCTAGGAAATATCCTGTGTTCAGAGGAACATATCCTTGTCCTTTACCCAAGTGATTGTATTTGCTGTTAAAGCGAAGTCCTGGAGACTAACATTGTTCGTTGAGATCAAGGTAGGACATTTGTTATGGCGATGAGTTATCACTGGCTCAACCCAGAGTAACGTCTGATATGTAAGAAGATGACTTCTGGTCAGCACGAGAGATGCACATTAACTAGGCAGAGGGTGTTTCTCCCTCGGGATTGGAAGGCTCCAGCCCCTGCACAGGGCACCCCTCACCCAAAGCACTGGCTCATCAGACGGCGGCTGGGGTGCAGGGACGTGGAGCCAAGGATGGAGGTTGTTGGCAGGGCCGGTACCTCCATGGCGTGGAAAGGGGGAGGGGTGTCTCTGCTCCCGAGGGATGAAGGCTTCTCCTGGGACTGGAAATTCACGTCCCTTGTACTCAGAGTCTCTCTTCCCTGGACAGGGCTGGACAAATGGTGCCAGCCTTTGGCTTTTTGGGAAGTTCCTTATCTTTGGTTGTTGTCTTTCTTTAAACCGGCTTTGAGACAACCAATTTGGTTCTTTCATGCCAAATTAATCGTCTTCTCGTCCTGCTTCTCTGAGACCTGAGGCGGGGTTTGAATGTTCTCCAGCCTATTCCCAGACTGTCTCTTGGTTTAATTCCAGAGTTCATTCATTTATTCACTCATTCAACTGCTATTTGAGTGTCTACTGCATGCCCACACTGTGCTCCTTGCAAAGGATGATACAGCAAAGAACAAGATAGAGAAGCTCCCTGATTTTGTTGTTTATGTGTTTTGCTAGCTCAACTCAGAAGGTCTTCTGAGAGTATCAGTTTCTCCAGGCAGGGGCAACTTTTGACAGTTCACCCAAGAGCATTCCCCCCCTTATTTCTTGCCAGCTGGACCTCGATTGTGTTCAGGTGTCAGTGGCCAGATTCTTCAGGAGAGGCTGGGCTGGTCCCAGTCCTGGTCCCAGTCAACCTAGATCCATCCAAGCCTATCATGCCAGCAACTGAATTAGAGGTGGCCTGAAACTCAGTTACTGCCAATGAGATGGGTAGGAATCTCCTAGCTTTTAGAAAGGGGTGTAAGGTTTCTGTCTTCTGGACTTTGGAAAGTGTGATTGCTGTAGGAGGTCGCTGTCACCACCCTGCAGCCATGGGCTCAGCCCAAGGTCACGGCATGGCCAAGCCAAGAGAAGGAACCCAGGTGACATCAACCCTTCCTCCAGACCTCTTGCCACGTGAGATAATATATTTTCCTTCTTCTTTAAGGTACTTTGGGTTGGATTTTCTGTAATTTTGTGACCCAAAGTATCTTAACTGAGAGCAAAAGACTCTGCTCTTATGTTCACGTACAGGATGTTTGTGCTTTAGCCTTGTCTAGGTTCCTTGAGTTGTGCCCAGTTTTGGGCACAATATAGTCTTTTCTAAACCGCAAGATGCTTTGATTTTCTCTCCCACCGCCTCCCTCCAGCAAAGCACCTGGCCTAATGTCTTGCGTATAGTAGGATATCAATAAGTGCTTATTGAGTTGAATTTGAGTTTTTAGGACAGAAGTTTAAATTTAGTGACTATCCGTGGGCTTCTGAGAAATTATTGAAAGCCAATCTACGGCCTGAAGAGGAGGGACTGATCAAGGCTTGCACTGTCGGGCCAGGCAGACG